>VHZZ01005449.1:59263-69300 GCA_009801015.1 Silene noctiflora
CGAGTAGTCCAGTGACTCGATCGAGTAGAGGCCACTCGATCGAGTAGTCTGCATACTCGATCGAGTAAGTCGGGTTCAGCGTTTTAATATAAATCACGAAGTCGTAAACCCAAATCAGTTTTTATTTTCTCATTTTCTCCTAAACCTAGATCGTCGACACTCTTTCTTCCCCATCACCTTTTCTAGTCCTTCACCTTTGAAGTCTACCATGGAGATGGAGGCTCAAGTCGGGTTGCGGTCTTGTTGCCGGTATGCCAAGCATAGGTAAGTCATCATCATCACCGTCATCCTTGAGTTTTGTGTAGGTTGTGGTCGTTAGCAATGGGGGTACGTCTGTGATGTTAGGTGCATTGGATGGTTGTTTTGCAGTCATAGGGATGTGATACTAGTTACGGATCGCTAAAGGTGGGTTTTCCTAATCAGTACTGTTGAATGATGTTACGTGTAATGCATGGTGGTATTGATGGTGTAGTATTTTGTATTGTGTATGAGTGGGGTGTGTCCCCGGCTGAGTGGAGTCATTTGCGGGAATGGATTCATGCCCTTTTTCGCCCCTTGTGGTTCCCGTCACAAGGGGGATGTGCGCATTAATGATCATTGAGTTATTCCCTCTATGGTTTTGAGCGGGGCTTAAGTGGTAAGGTTGCGGTCCCCACTAGCGGCGTGGATTACCAGTTGCGATTGGTAATCTGGTAGGACTGCACCTCGGTGGTAGTCAGGTGGACGGTGTTTATCTTGAGCTGGAGTTTGTGCTTGTGTATGTTATGTTAAGTTTGATGTTCTTCAGTTAATGACCTTGTGTGGTGTTGTCTAAGTTTTCTTGTTGTGTTTCTGTGGTGATCCTTTATGGTGAGCAGTTAGACTTAGTAGGTGTTGATATGGAGCTTGTCTGTGTGCACTGGAGGGACGCATCTTCCACTGAGTCTTGGCATGTGTAGTCTCACCGTAGTCGTGTAGTCTCATCAGTTGTACCTTTTGATAAATATGTAATTAATTGTAATAGTTCTTTTATTGATGTTATGATGTACTATTCCTCGGGCAACCGAAACGGTAACGCCCGTATCTCCTAGGGTAGGTCTGGTTAAGGCTCCTTGGTAGATGGGGGTGTTATATCGATCGAGTATGCTTGGACTCGATCGAGTATGCTTGAAATCGATCGAGGATCGTACAAAGTGCGGGAGACTTTCCCGGAAACTTTCTTAAGTCGGTTAATTTGTAATATAAATAGGAAACTTGTGCTCTTTTGTTAACGTTGTAGATACCTAGTTTCTGCACCTCTCGCCAAACATCTAGTGATGATTGGACTGCATGTTTAACATACGGAGCTATTTATGACCTTTCGTAAGTTCGTTGACAAGTGGTAGCTCAAACAGACGTGTCAACCCCTTGGTCGTCATCTACACGTCGATACGGTCATTTTGGTAGTAATTAGACTACATTTGGATTCCAGGTCAAAAATCGTCTTCATTTTCTAAAAACCATCTCAATACCAAGTCAGAATATTGTAGAGTTTTCCTAAATATTATTTTGTATATTTTATAATTTCAGAAATATCTTGCCTTGCGGAATAAGGAAGCCTAAATCTTCCCTAATTCCTAAATCAAATCGCGGAAATCTTTCTCGCTGAGGAGGGAAGGCCTCGGGACAGGACGCTGTAGGCACTGCGCCTCTTGGAAAGGTCACAGTTCCTGCTGCGCCTCTTCCTAGGCTGATTAGAATATTTCCAGATTCTTCAAATCTTATCTTTTTTCCTAAACAAACACCTCGTCATTAGTATAAATAGAGGCCTTTGCCTCACATATTATTCATGCGAGTGTCCACCCCTTCTTCTCTCTCTTTGCATTATAAGACCACGTGTTATTGCTTTGACGCCTACGTGCTTGATCTACTCGACCAAGTAGGCCTAGATCATTCTAGGTCTCAGTCATGTTTGCATGACCGACCAATTTGACCACTACACAAAATTAATCTAATCAGTCTTTGTTTCGAAATTTCTTTTTCAAGGGCATCTTTTAATTTATATCGAGTCGAGCAACCACTAACGATAATTTAGTTAATCTCGCTTCATAAACATGTAAGTATGAGGGTTTAAATCCAAATTTGTATTTTATTTTTTGTATTTATAATTATGTAAGGATTTATATCACAAACAAGCTAAAAATCGTCTTCAAAATCATAGTTTTCAAACCGTTTTGACGAAACAGCAGGGAAAGACCGTCGAGAAGAAACGTAACAATTGTTGTGCCTTCTGGAAGAGTCGCAACATCTGTTGCACCTATTCCAGAGGCTGCTTAGCCGCTGTTTCTCTTCTTCTTCTTCCTCGAGTACTAGTTGTTTGCCTTTATTTCTTTATTTCTTTATTTCGTTTTCTTTCTTTCTTCTACAAATTTCCAGTTTCTTGATTTATTTTATTAACTCCTTTTCGACTTAAATCTGTTATAATTCGATATTTCCGGGTTTTTGTCACTTATTCAAACCCGGATTTCAATGGATCGATCTTCCCATAACAAATCATTAGAATTCATCTTTTGTATATTTTTCAAGTTTTATGACGATCTCTTATGTGTATAATTTGTATAAACCACTTCAATTTCGAGTCTAATACCAATAATCCATCTAAAAAAACCAATGAACGATAACGAGACACGAGTCTGACTTTCACAGCCATAACCCAACTCGAGAACAGACGCACGGTCTGATGCGCCTCTTCCAAAGGACGCAACAGACGCTGCGCCTGTTTTGAGTTGACTTCTGTCTCTGAACTCGTCTCGTTTTGACGTAGCTTTTCTAATTAGGTTTATAATCAACTATTATCCTTATTTATCGCCTAATTCGACATATTGTTAATCCTTTTATTTTATTTCTTTTATTTTCTTTTCCCTTATATCTCTTTTATAGCGTGTTTATGACGTAAATTCATAATTCCCATTCTAATTTATTATTGTAATTTAATTTATTTATTTTCTCCTGTATGATTTATTTATCTGGCATTTTCACATATAATGAATTAAATCCTTATTTAGACCCAATTGGATGCTAAACTGTATGTCAACCAACTTAGTCTAAATTCACATGCTAGGATTAAAACGTGGATGTTGCATTGCATGAATATAATCAACAACATTCAGGTATAGATGATTTCCCTGATCATTAGTAGCGGCCGCTATCGAGGCGGGCGGGATTAGGTGTTTAAATAAAGAGCTTCCTAATACATACCCTCACCCCTTAATCAGATATCTGTGAGCACCCGTGTTCAATGGCATTGCGAGAGTCTTTCTAGACATAGAATGCTAAAGGTAAAAAATTTCTTAGTGTTCATGTCACTACTTTGTGTCTGACATGGCATGAGGTATTCAAACGATTCCAATTTACCACAAAAATTAGTGGCGAGTCCACAAATGCAAGCTTGTTCAAACCATTCACCAGTTTCAATGCCTTTCAACTCGGTAACGGCACATGACGTGCTTTGGCTAACCAAGGTACCGTTGCAGAAGTGTCACCGCCTCAAAATCACAACGCGCAAGTGTGCGCGGTGCGGGTGGCCTAGTCCACAAACATACGCTTTATTTACATTAATAACTCCTAGAAAACTCCTAGTTTAGTTTGGCTACTCTATTATTTTCAGATCTAAACACTTGTTCATTGAATCCTTATTTTCCGGTTATTGTTAATCTCTTTACTTTAGTTATTATTAATACAAGTTCTAGTTTCACAATTGTTTTGTTATTCATCTTGTATATGCTTTTAAATATGTTTTTCATTCATCTTATTGTTATAGATCCTTTTAGTATGAGTAGCTAAATTTATCATCTAGGTTGTTATAAGGGGGTTTATTTAATGAATTGATTGTTAAATTGCTTTTACTTGTTGTTCAATTGTTGTCTTAAATCTAGTTAATTAATTATTGGTCAGTGTTAGTTAATTAGTCTTGCAAATTAGGATTATTGCCGACTGGGTTAATACTAATAAAGGTTACCACAATGGAATAGACTGACTTAATTATAGCGACCGAATGTTAATTTTAGATCTAAAGAGCATATTAGAATTGACCAATTGTAATACCCTGTATTTTAGTATGGTCAACACAAGTCAAACTACATCTTTTAAACGTATTTCAAAATGAATTGTTTTTACGAAGCCATTTTATATTAACTATTATTATTTCGTGAATTTTATTTTGATAGTTACCTTGTATTTTATAATTATTTTATAAAATGATATTTTATTTTGTAAGTAATTCTATTTTCTAATTTGTATTTATTTCCTATTTTAATTCTTATTTTATATTTAATCTTTATTTAATAATTATAATTCCTAATTTTCCCCTATTCTATATTTTGACCGAAATTAAGATAATAATAGTAGTATTTGTGATTTATTAATTTTACAAATTAATAATATTAATAATTATAATAAATAATATTTCCTAAAAGATTTAAGGAAGTTCTATTTTTCCCCAAACTCTCTATAAATACCCTATAATATAATCTATTGTATTCATAATTCAAAGACAAGCCTCAAGTAATTTTTCCGATTTCATAAAGCCCTATTTTGCCTCAGACAAGTAAGTTTATTAAACCGTCTTACAATCGTTTATTAATTCGTTTATTGCATTGCTCATACATCGTCTTATGTTGTTTATTTCATCAGCTATGCTTGACCCTATACCGTAGTAATTGACCTAGGCTAGACTACGACCTACCGTGACTAGACCTGACCATAGTAGGGCTGCCGTTGACCATCGTATGGGTGGTTATTTGGGTGTTTGTTGGTGATGTCGGGGATATGCCGTGTATGTAGAACACGAGTTAAACCCTTTTCGTAGACTCGACTTGACCTGGGTTCTGGGGTGGTTGATGTTGGGTTGTTTAGTCGACCATGCTGGGTGGTAAGGGTGGCGTTCATGGCGGTGGTTGCCGGAGTTTCGTGGTTATATGTCTTTTGCGGGTTTTCGGTCGTGTGTTTAAGACGAGTCGTTTGTCGTGTGTATAGGTTGTCGTGGCAAGGGGAAGGTAAGGTTGAGTTGCTGGGGGTTGGCCGGTTCTAATGATAGTGTTATGGTGGTGGATGGTGGTAGTTGGTAGCCGTGGTGGCTATTTTGCGCGAAACAGGGGACGTGGTGGAACCGTCTTAAGAGACTATTGGTGGTCTGTGTGGTGACGTCGAGAGGGAGTGGACACTGCCCCTGGAACCACCGTGTGTCAGAGGTGGCAACGGTGGTGGCCATATGTGGTGTGGGGTCGTGTGGTGGTGGCGTCGTGGTGCGTGTTGTGTCGCGTGTTTGTGAGTCTTATGGGAGTTGAGTGGTGACGTGGTTAGGACGAGTGTATAGGGCTGCTGAGGGAGTTGATGGGGGAAGCTGGTGGTGGTATGGGCAGTCGTGGTGGGAGGCCGGTGTGGCTAGGGTGGTTACCTAAGCGTGGGTAGGTGGTTGTCGGGATGTTTGAGCGAGGGATGGGTGTTTGTATTTGTTTAGTTGTTGTGTTTGTTTGTTTTGTGTTGTTTTGTAACAAGTTTAATTCGTATTTTACGTAACAATAAATATAATAATATATGACTCGTATAATTGTTGTGAGACGGAGTATGTAATCATAATTAATCTATTAATTGATTGTTGGTTTATAAGGCAAGTATAATTGTTTAATGCTTATGACGATATTTAATAAGTTTATAATTATATAATGTGACGGGATGTATTTGTATTCGTAAATATTGTTTATTAGTTAGTTATTTGACGGGTTTAATTATTTAATAAAATTCATATGAAGATAAGAATAAATCATCGCTAATGGTTATAATTAATTGTTGTTGTGAAGTGAGTAGTTAGTAATTGTTATTTATTATTTACTTAAAGGTGACGGGTGTTGATTGACGGCTATCTTTCATTTGTTTGCTCAGATTTGCTATTGGAGTATTTTACTAAAAGGTAGGATATACTTACTCAACTGTGACTTTAATATGTTCATTATTTGCTGGCGTGTTTATTTGTCACGATGTTTTGGTTGGATGGTTTAATGTTTTGGATGATCGTCATGGCGTGTGATGTATATAAATATTGTTTGTTTATTGGCATAACATGCATTCATTTGAGTCGATTGTGGAGATGTTTGTGTTGTTTAGGCCCAGGCTGGCACTGCTTTTGGCAGGCTTGACCTTGGTGTCCTCAGGTTTTATCCTTATTTTTAAGCCCAGGCTGGTCTGCAAGCTTGACCCTGGTGTCTTCAGGCGTTGTCCTGGATCTCAACGACGGTTGAGTTGTACCTCGGCCTAGGGAATGACGGGGTGGAAGTTTCGGGATGTGATCACAGGGAGTATTGGAGGTGTGTTGGATGCGGAGGTGCATCGGTTGCATAGTCTCATCATTTGTATGCATTTATTATTGTTTATGGTTGTTTATCTATATCCAACTCAACCTCGTGGTTGACCGTGTATTCGTGAACACCTGTGATGAACCGTTATTCTGGAGCAGGTTTTTGACAGGTCTTGAGTTAGCTGTTTCGGGAGCTCATGGGGATGCATGAGGATGTCTATGTTTACCTAGTTATTTAGCTCACTTAGTTCAGACTTCCACTTTTAATTTATGTACTTTATTTTATTCCGCTGTAAGGATGTTGTAAATTATATCATCAGTTTTAGTTGGCAAAGTTGTAATAACGCTTATAAGCAAAGTTTTAAATTTATGGTATTTGGATTGCTATACTTTGTTATTCACTACCTCGGGAAACCGAGATGGTAACATTCCTATTTGCTTAGGAGGCCTAGCCGAAGGCTCTTAGACAAATGGGGGTGTTACACCAATCATATGACCTTAAACAATATAATTGTTTATTCAAATAGTTAAATCACACCCCCGGATAACTGATCTAGTGAACTCGATCCCTAGGCCTTTTAATCTTATTGAATTCGTCTTATTTACTTTATTGCAACTAGTTATAGTTAAATCAACCAACCTTCAAGAAATTTTTACCTTCAGAGAAATTATTACATTAGCAAATAGATTATTACCTCCTCCTTGTGGATTCGACACCTTTTTTGCCACTAGCTATTTGTTAGTATTGAGTTAGTTTTACTTTGATTAAGGTGATACGACTTTAGCCTTATCAAATTTTGCGCCGTTGCCGGGGAGGCAATTATTTTCTGTTTGTTTTTCGTCTCAGGGAACTGAGACCATTTTTATATTTGTCTTGTGAGTTTCGTGTATGCCCAAGTCTAACAGGTCGGAGATTGTACCTTTTGATCCCGAACCAGAGAATATTTTTCGTTATAGACAGAATTTTCAGAGAGAAATCAATCAAGTGGAAGACTTGAGTACACTTGAAGCTGATTACGATCAGTCTACTTCGTCAGAAGATCTGTCCTTTGAAGAGGACAACCCAGTTTCTGACACTTTTGTTCCAGTTCTTGCAATAACAAAGATGTCTACTCTAGCTAGTCATTTCGAGCCTACTCTTGCTTCCATCCCTAAAGGATTCAAGCTCCCTACTACATATATAGGTACCTTTGAAATCCGCCCATCATACATCAATTTGGTGGAGCGAAACATGTTTTAAGGAGGACCTAGTGAGGACCCTGCTAAGCACATGGAGAAGTTTACTGGCACTGTTGCACCATCCCTCTGACTGCTGGAGTAACTCGGGACCAAGTAAGGCAGGTGTTCTTTCCTTTCTCCTTACGAGATGGTTCTGCAGAGTGGCTCCAAGATCTAGATAGGGAAGTACACGACATTACTAACTGGAATTTTGTACCTTTTGCATTCTACAAGAGATACTACTCACCGCAAACAACCAATGCCATGAGAAGTCAGATTACAAGTTTCAAACAGGGTCCTACTGAACACTTGAACGAGGCATGGATCCGCTTCAAGAGATTGGTTCGTGCTGTACTGCAGCATGGGTTTCAGCAGTCGTTTCTTTTGCAACCAGTTTTACAACGGGTTGTATGATGATCACAAAGCTCTCATTGATTCCTCATCTAATAGGAGATTTAAAAATAACACTACTGATGCCAATGCATGAAATTTGATTGAGGAGATGGCTACTCACACTGCTGAGTATGGTAACCCAGAGGTAGTAGAAGAGGGGGTGATTTAGATAGTGCAGTTGCAGCTTAGTTGGAGGAATTGACAACCTCAATTGCCGAATTGAAGACGTCTCAGTCCTTGGGTCAGCAGCAAACGGTTCATGCTATGATTCAGCAAGAGGTGCCTTGTGAGCGATGTGGAATTGACGGTTATAGTGCAGCTAGGTATATGAGTACGATAGAACAAGTCCATGCTTTCCAGCCTTTCAAGCAAGGTACTCCTTATTCTAATTTCTTCAGCGAGAGGAGTGAGAATCTGATCAATCCTACCCCATCGCAGAACAATGCCTACGTCATTCCCCAGAATCGTGGTAATCAGCCACATGGCAACTTTAATAAGTAGAACCAAGGAGTCCGAATTTTAATCATCATCAACAATTTCCACAACAGATGCAACCTCCTCAACAAACTCCAACCAATGATATGTCTGAGATTAAGGCCATGTTACAGCAGCAGATGGTGCCATCTCAGAAGCAAGAAGCTTTGATTACTCAATTATTGGCTCACAAAAAGATTTTGGATACTCGTATCGCTCAATTGTCTAGCCAAAATTCGAGTAGGCAACCCGATAACCTTCTTCCTTAAGGTAAACAAGCTCATGAGTAGTTTAATGTAATTATGTTGAGGAGTGGTACTTATTATCAAGGTCTGACGATGCCCATTGATGATATGAATTGCCTTATATGCATCCTAAGGGATTGGGTGATCTGGAGCTAAGTGACGATGAAGGAACGAATATATCTCGTACCACGAAGCAAACCGAGGAAACAGCCGAAAATCGGGTCCCTCGATCGAGTAGCGTCAAACTCGATCGAGGAAAAACTGATCAAGTTGCACTGTCTTAACATTCTCAGATCCTCGATGGAGGCAGCCCGAAACTCGATCGAGTACAGCAAAACCTCGATCGAGTACCCACTAAACCCGATCGAGAAACCTAACAAGCTGATGACGTTGTTTCCAAAGTTCCAGCAAAGACGAAAGAAGCCGAGCCAATTAAAATTATACTTCCCTTTCCATATATATGTGGATGAAGAAAATTGCCCACGCAATGCTTTTATTTCATAAAAACATTTTACTTTTGAAAAGAGTCGCTACTAAATTTTTTAGATGGAATTTAGAAACCAATTTTAGAGAAAATGAGTTCGTGTGAGATTACGTGTTAGGAGGTCAAATTAAATTCTTTTAATAAAACACCCGCCCCCGCCCATTTCAATAACGGTCTCTACTAAGTAAAACTATGACTATTTTGCTATCTATCACATGCGAATAAGCAATAGTTGTTTTAAACCCTAAACATGTGAATTTCATTCTATGTCGATTTAATACACATTTAACTTGTCAAGTTATTTTAGCATATGAATATTCATTTAACTATTCTAGTAAAAATAAACATCCAAAAGGGGATTAGAAGTAAACTAACTCAAGCGGCACTGCATAAGTTGTTAGTTTATAACAATAAATACAATAAAGCTAGTAAGCAAACAATTATAAAATAACGCAAACAAATGAATCAAAACAGGCCTTTAGGCCGAACCAAACTCACGGGCAAATGGCCCTAACGGGTTCATGCATAACCTATTCTAAATCAAGTCGGATTCCTATCATATGACATGATTCGATGCACAATTATAACGAATTAAATAAAGTATACAAGCTATTAATTCAGAAAATACCACATGATTATAAAACATTCAAAAGCAATCAACAATTGACAAATTATGAGTTAAAATAGGGGGGAGGCACACGGCCCAAGGGTAACATACGACTGAAAATTACATGACCCATACCGAAATTCTTATCATGTGAATTCCTACGGCAATTGCAACATATTATTATTACTTCATAATAAAAACATGGGATTTGAATTAAATAAACTAAATAGATATTCTATCAAACAATCTAGACATGTGATCATACAAATTAAAGAATACACAAATACAAACTATGTTAATTTCACT
>VHZZ01005451.1:33171-43883 GCA_009801015.1 Silene noctiflora
CAGACTCTGATTCTAAATCACATAAACTTACTCGAAGAGTAAGTCCTACTCGATAGAGTGACTAAAGGTACAGAAAACCGTAGTATGACACTGGTGGCCCATTGTAGTCCTCCAAAGGCCTCGACACCCACTGAAGTCACATTTCATGGGGTCAAGCAATCAATATCGAAACAACAATGAAAATGGGCAACAAAACAAAGACTAGAAAGAAGACTTATGCTGTCAAGCTGCAAAGCATTGACACTCCTCCTGCAGGTGTCGTAAGAGGAACGCAGGTTCTTCTGTCTACAGATGATCCAGTCCCTCACGACAGGGTACTCCCTATGCACGTCAGCCGCCCTCGTGGGCGTGAAGCCGGTAAAGTACGGGTAGATCTAGGCCTAAATGAAGAAAAAGGGTGATTTTAAATGATCGTTCATTTGCCAAGTCACCTGTTTACTTGTTAAAGTTTACATTTTAAGTAATCTTCTACTTATCTACGATGATCCTTTATTTCGCCAAAAATTTTGAATAAATAATCATTTACTTATCTACAATCGTCAAAGAAAGTGAATAATCATTTATTTACATTTATTCAGCTATGTATCTTTGTTCTTGTTCGTACAAGGAAATCTTCCTAAATATGCAAAAGAAAAGGGGGGGGGGGGGGGGATAAGCATTTATATTCCATTTGTATTCCTATAAATGAAGAAATAAAGTATAAAATGAAGGTTCATACCTCCAAAACAAGTCCTGCACCAACGGTAGCAGGCGACGTCCTTCTATTTAGCAGATCGGGACGCACCATGGCCCTCATGTAGCGTGTGAGGATCACAAAGCTACGGGTGACCCAGTCCAAACGACCTAGGCCACCCAAGTCAGCAAGAAAAAGAAAAAGCTTCGTCGACATCCTCTCCCCCTTGTCTCCGAAAATCGAAGACAAGAACCACCAATGCCACAAGCGAGCTCACGGCTCGGTCGTACACGGTGGAGGAGTCACCCAGCTCCCTCCCTCAGTCAGCTGTACTCTCGGAAGAGTCTTCCCGTTAAAGTATTCCTTGACGTAAGAACTCGGAACCAGGCCGGGTACCCTAGCCGCGACCTTGGGCAAAGACCAGCCCACCAGCCTTCTGGCCTCAGCCGAGTCAGCCCCCATGGCCGTCTCGAGCCACTCTATCGGCCCATCTTCGAACGACAAGCCGGAGATCATGCCGAAGTCCTCCAAAGTGACCCCGATCTCACCAAACTACATGTGAAAGGTCGAGGTCGTATCAAAGAAACGGTCCAGGAACGCTTGGATCTCGCGCCAGGCCCGTACCAAAGCACCGAAGGCACCCTCGTCGAGGATGCTTCTCTCCTCCTTCGTCAAACTCTCGTAGGCCTCCATCATGGTCGTATACCCTGACAACGACCTCATGTTGCTAGCCTCCTGCAAAATTCAAACATTATATATTAGTAAAGTTTTTCGAAAGAATAGGAGATTTAAAAAGTTAGTAAATCGAAAATTGGAAGGCTTACCAGACTCCTTACTGTTCAGTACGACAAGTGGCTCTATATAACCCAAATGATATGCTGAACATCCCATTTATGAGCCAACTCAGGCGCCCAAGCAGGCTGACGTCCACCTCTCCTAAAGCTTGCCCTCCCGGGCAGCTCCTCCTCCACCACCTCCTCCTCCTCCTGGTCGCCCGTGTGCACCCCAAGACCCAACAAAGGGTTAAAGTCAATGTTCATGAAGTCACGTCCGGATGTCGAAGGAATATCCTCTGCAAAGATGAACATTCCAAGTCAATTCGAGTCATTTCAGACCATTTTTAGGCCATTTTCAAGCTAATTTCAAATCATTTCGAGTTTGTTTCCTAAAAAAATGGACAAGTACATTTATAATACATTTCTATGTGTATTAAACATGCCTAATGGCGACGACGAGTCGAAAATTCGACAGTATTTTGCTATAAATAGCCTAAACCCACAAAAAGTGTCCTAGAGGAGCAGTCACAAACTTAAATTCCGACATGATATCAAATTTCCCATAATCTAAGGGTTCCAAAACATCAAGTTTCATCGATTTTCGACTAGTTTAAGGTCATTTTCGAGCTATTTAAGCGGTTTTGGCCTAAAACCGTCACATTTTGCTACCATTTCATCAATACTTGACGAAAATTAAAAATGAACACATGGTTGTGATCCTAGCAAGGTCTAATACTGAATTCTAATGTCAATTTCAAGGAACAAAATCCATTGAGGCAAAAGCCCCAAATTTTCGACACAATTGTCTATATAAACCTTAATTTAAAAACTCAAATCAAGCTACAAATACAATTAAAGCTAAAGATGGGATACATACCTGGATTAGTCATAATTTAGGGCGAATTTTGATCAATTTGAGATGATGCTTGATGAATTTTTCGAGTGTTTTGTGGTTTTATAAAACGAATTGTTGAAATAAGAATGCAGCACTGTATCTAATTCCAATTTTTATCAGACTTGGATGAGCTCGGGAGAAAAAGTAACACCTACAGCGCCCTTTTCTGAGATCGCAGCTCTTACTGCGTCCTTTCCCAACAAGTTTCTTGGTTTCAGGTCGTTACAAGTTCGTTACTTGTGCGTCCTACCTTTGTCCATATTGTTTAAATCATTTTTTACGCGTTTCGAGGTATTTTCACAAGATATGTTCCACGAGTATATTTTCTCATCAGATCTACCTTTTCCTCAGCAGATTGTACACATTTCTTCTCTAGCGAGAGTGCATTGTTGCATACAGCCCGTGTATACTTTGATCAACAAAATTTGCTTCCAACTAATGCAAGCTTATTCTCTTAAGACGGTTCTCAGAAAGTCCGTCCTATTATTATTTCCCCAGTAGTTACTACCAACATCCTGCTGAGAATTTACTTCCAACTAATGCAAGCAGATACAAAGCTCAACCTATTTTTCGCCAAGTTTCTCTAGAATTTGTTTCGAACCAATACAAGTAGATTTAAACGTCAACCTATTCTGCCGAGTTACTCTCACCAATGGTTTCAGAAAAACCGCTCTTCTTATTTCTCCAGTATCTCTTGCTGTCTGCGTCCTGTTATTCCCCACAGAGTTTCAGGTATGATTTCTTCTTATGGCTGGCGAGCTTCCTTACGTAGTCTATTGGACTTTAAACGACCCTCCCCGGAAGTCGACAGACTCTAAAATGTTCCCGATGACAGGTCCGTGGTTCAGTCCCCTTGAACTGCCTCACGTCGCTATAGTCTTCAGATTGTAATATTTGATTGACCTGAGGGCTATACTTTGACTTTCCCCCTTGTCCAAGCCTTAGTCAAAGTGGGGGCTCGCTAGATACCTCATTTCTGCACCCTTCGCCAAACACCCAGTGATGGTTGGGCCGCATGTTCAATATATGAAGCGATAATATGACATTTTATTAGTTCATCGACAAATGATTACTCAAACAGTCGTGTCAACCCCTTTGTTGTCATCTACGTACCGATACGGTCGTTTTGACAGTAAGTAGAGGGCATTCAGAGTCCGGGTCAGAAACCGTCTTTATTTTTAGAAATCGTTTTCATTTTCTCAAAAACCGTCTCAAATATGAGTCGGGATATTTCTAGAAGTCCTAAATAATATCTAAATATTTTAAGATTTCAAAAATATCATGTTTTGACGGAATAAGGAAAACAAATCCTTTCCAAACTCTGAAAACGCGTAAAGTATTTGATGCTGAAGAAGAAACAACTCCAGGAGAGGACACACAACCTACTGCGCCTTTTCCTGGGCTTGATTCCAGCAGTATCCAAATCTTTGAGGATATCTTTCGGTAGTTTAATTCTTCTAATACTCTCACCTCGTGATTAGTATAAATAGAGGCCTCCGCCTCACTTATATTCTTCATGCGAGTGTCCGCTCGTTCTCTTCTCTCTTTGCATTCTAAGACCACGAGCTTTTTCTATTGACGCCAACGTGCTTAAGCATTCTCGACTACGTAAGCCTAGATCATTCTAGGTACCAGTAACGTTTCGCATAGACCTACCAATTTGACCACTACACTTAATCAATGAAACTTGTTTTCTAAAATTCCTTTTAAAGGGCATCTTCGTTACATTCGTCGAATTAAGTCGTTTTTCGCTTCGCAACATGTAAGTCTGAGGGTGTAAATCCCACTTGTATTTTATTTTTTGTATTTATAATTATGTAGGAGTCCATGCCGTAAACATGCTTTCAAAATCATAAGTTTTCAAACCATTTTTTACGGATCAGCAGGGAAAGACTGTCGAGAATAAACGCAACAGTAGTTTCTCCTTCTGGAATAGTCGCAGCATCTGCTGCGCCTCTTCCAGAGGCTCCTTGTCTGCTGATACTCTTCTTCTTTTTCCTCGAGTACTAATTGTTTCGTCCTTTTCGTTTTATTTCATTTTCTTTCATAAATTCTAGGTTCCAAATACTTTTCTTTTATCTATCGACTTAAATCCCATGTAATTCAATATTTGTGAGTTTTTGTCATTTATTCTAAACCCGGATTTTCAATGGTTCGATTTCCCCATATCAAGTCATTAAGATTCGACTTTTGTATATATTTCCCGTGCTATGACGATATATTATTTATGTATAATCTGTTAAATCACTTTAATTCGAGTCTAATATCAATTAATACACTTAAATTAACCAACGAACGATAACAACCTGCGAGTAAGACTTTCACAGTCGAGTCTAATATCAACTAACATATCGAATATAAATGACATTCCCTGATCATTAGTAAAGGTCTCTATCGAGGCAGGCGGGATTAGGTGTTCTAATAAGAGCTTCCTAATACGTACCCTCGCCCCTTACTCAGATATCTGTGAACACCAGTATTCATTGGCACCGGGAGAGTCATTCTAGACATGGAATGCTAAGGGTGACAAATTCCTTAGTGTTTATGTCACTACTTTGTGTTTTGACATGATACGAAGTATTCGAAAGAATCCAATTATCCACAAAAATTGGTGGCGACTCCACAAATGCAGGCTTATTCAAACCATTCACCGCTTTCAATGCCTTTCAAATCGGTAACGGCCCATGACGTGCTTTGTCAACACAAAGTTCCAAGGGAGAAGTACCGTCGCCTCAAACTCTCCAACGCGCGGGTGCGCGCGGCGTGGGTGCGCGCGGCGCGGGTGCGCGCGGCGCGGATGGCCCATGTCCACATAAGGGTGAAGAGAAAAAGTGTAGATACCCGTATCTGTCGATACTGACATTTATAGAAATCCTGTCAAACACCCGATGATGATAGGACAACATGTACTTCAAGTTTGTCTTATTCATTATTTTAGTTCCTTTTACGATTTAAAAGGGACGTCGTCGATGAAACATTTTATTAATGAAAATTTGAAATGTTTTATTCGTTTATTTTAGTTTAAATGAAATTTAAATTAATTCTTTTCAAAGTAGTTTCAAATTCATTTTATTTATTTAATTTAGATTTATTTCTTTCAAATATTTATTTTATTGAAAATAAAATATTTGATTTATTCAATTTTGAAATTTCATTTGAAAAATCGAATTTCGAAAGTCTTGGAAAACGAGTTGAAAACTCGGGTTTGAGTGTGTGTTTTTAAGTTCGTTTTTAAGACGATTTTTAAGCCCGTTTTTTTTACGACTTGGCACGAATTACGAGTATACCGACCAAACTATCTATCCAAACCACTTAACCAGCCTCGAACCGTCCTAACCCGACCCAAATACCCACTTCAAACCCGACACCTCAACAGACCCTTCCAAACCCGTGTTTCAGCTACCCCTAAACCCAACCCCTTTCGACCTCTATAACACCACCAATCCAACCCCTTTCAAGCCCAATCCAACCACCCATAGTCCACCCATATTACCACCATTAAACCCAAGCAAAACAGCCACCCAAACCCAACCAAAAATGAGCTCAAACAGCCCACACACAAACCACATAACCAATATGTGTGCTCTGTTTTCAGCACGGTTTTGGGATCCAATTAAAGCTAGGTTTCCTCCATTCTAAGCTCCCTAATCATCTACATTAACCCTAATACCTTGCCCCCTTAGGAAACTAACAAAAACCCTATCCCAATCCCCTTAATTTCGCAGCCAAACACAACCCAAACACCAACAGTCCAACCGAGTTACAACTCGGTTAACCCTAATTCAATTGCTCATATCTCCCGATATATACAACCAATTCCTCTCAAATTAAAACCCTAACTACTTCATATATCCATTGACATACCAGAAGAAACCGTTACTCAAATAAAACTCTAGGTTTGCCTCAAACCAATTCGAAATATCGAGTGCTCATACACTCTGTTTTTCGAGTTCGTTTCCAGCAGCCTGTTTCACCTCGTTTTTTATGCCTTTCCTGTATCAACGAACCTCCAAG
This sequence comes from Silene noctiflora, assembly GCA_009801015.1. Classification (NCBI taxonomy): domain Eukaryota; kingdom Viridiplantae; phylum Streptophyta; class Magnoliopsida; order Caryophyllales; family Caryophyllaceae; genus Silene; species Silene noctiflora. Next base: position 39,530 of record VHZZ01005451.1, read on the forward strand.
CTTTACAATTTATAAAATTACTCTCTTTCTAGTTTCCATAACATCATTCAAATCAAAAAACCGTTAAGAAACGAAGTCGTGGCAAGCGATTGAAAATCGCTGCTCAAACCGGGTTTCAAGTCGTGTTTAATCCAATCAATTTTCCAATTATCAATTGTTTTCGTCGAAGACGGCCCCTCGGGATAAAATCTTACATTACATTACGATCTAGGATATTGATCAACGATACCTGTAATTTGAGGGTGCAAAAAATCCTTCCTTTCTCTTGTATTTCGTTTTTTATCGTTTTTTGTTATTTATTATCGTTTTATTCGTATTAGTTCATTATTATTATTGCTTGGTCAATATTGTATGAAGGAGAATGGGATATTATTTGTATGTAGGCTGATGGATGGCTATTTTGCATGTGTGGATTTGTTTGCTGTAGGATGGATTGTCTTATTGCGAGCATTGTTTTCCTAATAACATGTTTAATTGTCTTAATCATCAATTTGATTCTTTATTGTTTAAATTAGAATAATTTGAGCATGATATGATTATATCTATGTTTAGGGCTGTTTTAATATGTTAAATTTTTAATCTTTGTTTATCTATTCATGTTAATTGAATATTTAGCATGTTTCTAGATCTAATTTATGTTTATTTATTTTTAATCATGTAAAAATTGATTTGTGATGATTTTCCAGAATTATAATTTGTAATTTTAATTTAGGTAAATTTTCGTGATTTATTTCATTGATTTAGTATTTGTTTTGCAATTAACATTGTTTTTGTGGGAACCCGTGCAATGCACGGGTATGTTCTGTCTGTTTCGTGATGTCCAAGGCCGTGCAGTGCACGGGTCTGTCCAGTTTATGTGTTTTAATTTTTTTTCTTATTTAGTTATTTTTGTTTAATTTTAGTTTAATAGATTTAATTATTTCTAGATTTTAATTTATATTGTTTATAATTTATGTTATATATGTGTAGTCTAACCCCTAATGTTTGTTAGTCTTTCTTATGCTAATGAGTAAGAATTTCTCTTTCCCTCCTTTTGGATGATTATTTTTGCTAGAATAGTTTAAATGAACATTCACATGCTAAAATAACTTGACAAGTTTAATTGCTTTAAATTGACATAGAATACATGTCACATGTTAGGGTTTAAGACAACGATTGCATATTCGCATGTGATACATATCCAAATAGTCATTGCTTTGCTTAGTAGAGACCATTATTGTGATGGGCGGAGTTGGGTGTTAATTATTGAAACTAATCAAGCTTCCCAACACGTAATCTCACAAGGACCTAAAATCTCTAGAATTTGGTTTCTAAATTCCACCTAAAAATTTAGTGGTGACTCTCTTTTCAAAAAGGCTAAAAATATTTTTATGAAATAAAGGCATTCCCGTGGGCGATTTCCCTCATCCCTTATGAAGTAATGACTATTTGGATTATCTATTACATGTATTTTTCTTTATGTTAATCACGCATAAACCCATTTGAGACTTTAGGATTCGAACCATTCCTCCTCTTGGGTCGATCTCAAGACAGGGAAATGACGTTCACTATGCCTGATTTAAGTATCAGGTGGTTCCACCGAGGTTAGCAACGTCATGTCACCATTTATTTCGGACTATGGTGGGTAGCCAGTTACCTAACAACGTGGGATCATTGACATAGACCCATTTTAGAGGACCGAACGAGACTTAGAAGAGTCTAGGCTCATGCATTGCATCCCTAAAATGTGAATGACTAAGTGCTATGTGATTTCCGAGTCGTTTTCAAAATCAAAGACTTTCTTTTTTTCGAAAAAATCTATCCATTTGCTTCCTTTTTCGAAAAACCTTCAAACCACATTTCAATCTAGAACTTTTGAACTTACCTCTTTTGAAAAAAAGAGCCTCTTTCAAGCTGAAATTCTGTCTGTTTAGGATTAGACAGTCCCGAACCTTTTCAAATTTACCTCTTTTGAAAAAAGAGCCTTTTCCAATTCGAAGTACTGCCGAATTAGGATTAGAATGTTTGACCAAAATAAACCTTTTATAAGTTGAGATGCTGCCTGTTTAAAATCTCATTTTAGTTCAATCATTTTCAATTTCAAAATCCGATAAACCATGTTCCGAACCTAACCAAACCTAGAATAGAGTTTGAGTCAGTGGGGTTCTGTCTAGCCTAGTTAAGCCCATGTTGGTCTGTGTCAACCATGTTTGGTCTTGTCTAAGGTTCAAGTGAACCTTTTATCTGTAAAACACAACCCTAATGGGTTACCCAAGACACCTCTTGGGTCCAAGTCATGTATGTCGACCATTTGGTCAAAGTCAAGCCACCAAATGCCCTATTAGGTACACTTTGGGGCGTCCCTTTTGAACCCATGGACCATGTTTGGTCCAACCATGGGTTAGTCACACTAAGTCAATGTCAAGTCCAAGTCAAGAGCCAGTTGAGTCAGGTCATAATCCTAGTTAGGTCTAAGACCCCCTCCCATTCATGTGACCCCTTTCAAGTGAGCCACTTAGCTCATTTCCTGGGTCCAAGTCTGTCTTTGAGTCAGGTTTGAGTCAAAGGTCGAGTCTGTGAGTCAAGTCCTTATTTGTGAGGGGTTTGATTCGGATATTGATTTCGTTCGGGGTTTCTCTGTAGAAAGGCCGGTCCGGAAAAGGAAAATGACAACTGAAGTTCTAGTGACTAAGATGAGTGAGACTTTGGAACAGCTCATGCCTTGGTTAACTGCAATCGAGACTAAGATTGGTTGGTAAAGCCCCGTGACCACCACACCTGAAATTGCTGAGTTTGAAAGACAATTCAAGCTCGTTGAAGACCAGCTGAAACTCTATTAAGGAGAGAGTATCCACTATGAAAATGCTATGGCCTTTGTCCCAGTTCAAGAGGAACTTCCCAAAAACTTTGTGCTCACTGATATCCCTAAATTCAAGGGCACTGAAAACCCTCTCCAACACATTAGGTCCTACAAAGAGCACCTTGCTTTGAAGATTGTGCCTGCAAGCATGCTAACTTCCATCTTTGCTCAGTCTTTGGAGGAACATCCAACGGCATGGTTCTATAACCTAGATCTGAAGAACTACCTTACATTCGAAAATCTAACTACTGAATTCTATAGGCATTTTGCTGACAATGCCGAGATCCAAACAACCATGAGAACTCTCGAAGTTATGACCCAAAAGGAGAAAGTGGGCTTTACTGATTTCTTGGCCCGTTGGTGCGCTGAATGCGTGAAGTTGACCAAAAAGCCCGATGAAGTCGATATGGTCGACAAGTTCATGAAGAACCTTCAACCTGTCTACCGTAATGAGATGAAGTATCAAAAGTGTAGTATATTCAATGATCTAACCCGAATCGGGAGGAAAATCGAAGATGACCTCTGTGTTATGGAAGCTGCTAAGCCCAAGGGATACCCTGGGGCCTCATCCTCTTAATCAAAGGCACCTACAAGTGCCAATCACATCCAAGGTGTTGACTTTTTGGGAGGAAATTCCAAAAAGCCACAACGTTCTAGCCCAAGAGTGTTCACTGACTTAGCGTGTACTTATACATATGCCCTAGAAAGACTTATGGCCCAGGGAAAGTTGAATCCCATAGACCCAACTCTTGAACCACCGTTGGAACACCGGCTCAAATGGTACAAGTCGGATGCATATTGTGCCTACCATCGAGGAAAGGGTCAAGACACAGAAAGATGCTACCGTCTCAGACATGAAATCCAAGATATGATGAGAGTGGAACGCTCCCAATCCCAAATGTGAAGCCCAACAATATTATTAACCCATTTGGTGATCATGCAAATGGGATATTTGTTGAAGACAATGCTGATGTGACCCACTTGATTCGGCCTGTATGCAACCTAAATGGGACCTATGTGGGATTAATGTTCGTTGATTGCTCCAAATTCCGGCGAAGTTTAAAGAACGAGGCCCAAGACGAGATTTGATGATTACAAGTTGGAGTCTGTTTTTTAGTCTAAGTCGAGTCTAGGAATTGCCTTTCTTGCAATCGAGTCTTAGTTCTGCGATCTTGGGTATGTCCTAGAAATCGCTCTTTCTTCGAGTCTGTTAAACGTTTATCTTTTCGAATAAAAGTATTACATTGTTCTTTTCCAGATCTGTTCCACTCTTGTTCATCAATCTCGAATGCAGGACGCACTCGAAGGGTGCTCCTAGTTAGAAATGTATCCTGTTATAGGTGGTAAGGTACCTTAGGATCCAGTGACTGTTTCCTTTACCTATTCCATATCTGGCGGTAGAAAACCTCCATCAAAACCTGTGCTTAAGATAAGCCTAGTAGATGATTCTATGACGAACCTAGACTAGCTCTTTTTTCCCATGTTAATGACGGAAGGCAAGCCCATTCCCCACAA
>VHZZ01005451.1:49494-65589 GCA_009801015.1 Silene noctiflora
GTCTTTCTTATGCTAAAGAGTAAGAATATCTCTTTCCCTCCTTTTGGATGTTTATTTTTGCTAGAATAGTTTAAATGAACATTCACATGCTAAATTAACTTGACAAGTTTAATTGTATTAAATCGACATAGAATACATGTCACATGTTAGGTTTAAGACAACGATTGCATATTCGTATGTGATACATAGCCAAATAGTCATTGCTTTGCTTAGTAGAGACCATTATTGTAACGGGCGGGGTTGGGTGTTAATTATTGAAATTAATCAAGCTTCCCAACACGTAATCTCAGAAGGACCTAAAATCTCTAAAATTTGGTTTCTAAATTCCACCTAAAAATTTAGTGGCGACTCTCTTTTCAAAAAGGCTAAATTTTTTTTATGAAATAAAGGCATTCTAGTGGGCGATTTCCCTCATCCACCAAAAGGAATGAGAAAGGGAGGTTTGACCGTTGGTTAATGATCGCTACCATGACATCTTGCCACGGACATAACATTGTGAGCACTAATTTCCTTTGTCTAGCTCTTACACCTGCTTTAATATTTTTACTAACTAGAATTTTAGTTCATTTCATTTGAGGGCCAATTTGGGCTCTCCTTGATGTATGATTTTTTTAGTCCTAGATTCATCAAAGGACTCACACCTCGGTAATATTGAGGTGACTATCTTTTTGCAACCACATAGGAGAATCCAAATTTACAATCACATTTGCATATTACATGCATGGCCTTGTGGCCAAACTTCCCTCTTTTTACACTATTAATCGTGTTGTAAGTGTTTTGGGGAAGTTTGAATACAAGCAACCCCGGTTAATTCAAATTAGCTCTCCGAACAAGAGAAAGAATGCATCACTTTAGTTAGTTTAGATTAGTTGCATCACTTTTAATATATGCCATATAGATAGTTACATTTACTTAGAGCATGCATTCATTCATATCATGCATGCGTCTTGCATTTGTACTTTCTTTTCCTATATTCAAATACCCCAAAACAAGATTTTACTTTCCAAAATATAAAATTCCAAAAACATGTCCTTTATTTTTCAATAAACCTTAAATCAAAATACAAAAACATGTTTTTACTATTTGTTTCCTAATCCTACATTGTACATTGAGGAAAATGTCCAAAATAAGTATGGGGATGAGAATTTACATTCAAAAACTTATAAAAAAAATCCCTAAAAATTCCAAAACCCAAAAACACGTTCTTTACTTTTGTAATATATAATTGTATATACTTGTGGTTTTGTTCTCTAATAAAATAGATACAACACCTCATTCGAGGCATATTACAAGGGAACATGAAAACCACTTGGTATGGTCGTTCTAACCTTATTCCCTTCTATTTTTTTCCATTGTTCACAAGAGGAGGATGGACTTGTATGTCAAGGAGGATGTGGTGTGGATTTTGTTGCAGTTGTGTGACTATATGTTGTTAAGAGGTTACATGTGTTTGCATTTCATATAGCTAGTTGCATTCATACAGGTTATATATATGCTTAGTTGCATCTATGGCATTTTATTGCTTTTGAAAAAAATTGAAAAACCCAAAATTTGTAACACCTTTGTAAAGCATTTGTAGTAGGAATAAAATGCCGACAATGACAATAATTGTTTTGACCGCGTCTTTTCTCAATTGATAGCTTGCATCTAGTGACGACACCTTATTAGGCTGTTTTTACCCTTGGAAAACATGCTTAAGAACCAAGTCTTAACTACCTTATAAGACCATGGTAGGCCCAAGACTTCATTTAGAATCCACAAACCTACTCAAATTGTGAGGATATAGCCTCTATTTAGCCGGTCCATCAAACCAGTCCCGGTTAGGATTTGTAAGTAGGTCTTCTCGCGTCGTATGCCGTGTCAAAATGCATAAGTGTGACGCTTATTCCTCGATACCGTAGAAAAGTTTGTGTACATATTTTTGGAGGCAATATATATGTATGATAATGAAACTCACATAGCCATAAAACTTTTATATTGCCCTTTAGTCAAGGTCCCATTTTTGTGAACCCATTTTGAGCCTAAGCCTATTCCTTTTCATTAACCAACAAAATGAACTACATCCCAAAAACAACCCTCCCCCAATCAAGTTAGTTGTTATCAGTGGCGGTTCTGGTGGGGGTGCAGAGGGTTCATCTGCACCCCTTTACCGAAAAATAAGTACAGTATTCTTTAGCAAAGTAGCACATAAGTTATGTGGGTCTAGTGGTTATTAAGACTATTTCTTAGTTAGAGGTCATGGGTTCTATCCTTGTATGGAACAATTTTTATTTAATGTTATATATCATACATTTTGTCCAACCAAACAATATTATTTTTCATATAACTCGATATTTTCATTGTTAAAAATTTTTACACACCCCCTTCCATCAAATTCTAGAACCGCCTCTGGTTGTTATAGTAACCTTTGTTGTAGATGGGTTGGAACCTTATTCTTTAGGTGCATGAGCTTAAAAGTCTATGTCAAGCTTGTTTTGACTATCTTTTGTGTAATAAAGATGTTTTGAAAAAATCAATTGTAATGACAGACTTAGAGTTATATAGCATCTGAGACCAAGAACTCGACCTAGTAAGGGTCACTCGACCAAGTGTGGGTAACACTCGACCGAGTGTGGTGTACTCGGTTAAGTATGTTTGTACTCGACCGAGTGCGTGAGTGGCAGCGTAATATAACGTTACGCGAAAATGGATCCTATAAAGTACATTTTCGAGAAGCCAGTTCTCAACAGTCGACTAGCGAGATGGACTCTTACGCTCTCTGAATTTGACTTTAAATACGTGCCTTTAAAGGTAATAAAAGGGCGAGCAGTGGCCGAATTCTTCGCCGACAATCCCCTACACGATTCCCAAACGATAGATACATGGTCATTTCCAGACGAAAATATCCTCCATACTAATGCAGAATCATGGGATCTCTACTTTCACTGGGCTTCCAACTTAAGAGGATGTGGGATCGGAGTGTTGCTCATTTCTTCTGAAGGTGAGCATACACCAATTTCGGTCAAACTCGACTTCGAGGTGACTAACAATGCGGCAGAGTATAAGGCCTCCCTCATAGGTTTACAAAGACTACGAGTTCATGGAGACTCATCTCTCATCATCAACTAATTCAATGGATCATGGAAAATACGGAGTGAAAATATCACCCCATATCAATCAAGGGTAGACGCTCTTATGAATCTTGCATCCCTCATCAATATGCCTGGCCATATGATAGATATGCCCTTATGCATCGAAAGGAAATCAGAGCCAGCCTATATACACCTCCTAACTAATGAGGAAGAAGATCAAGAAGAGCCTTGGTATCAAGCCATCCTAAATTACAAGCTTAATGGAGAATGTCCATCGAACATGGACAAGAGGGGACGGCGAGCCATAAGATTACTAGCTTCCCAGTATATCCTAAATCAAGGAGAATTATACAAACCGACACAATAAGGTGTTATCTTGCTTTTCCTTGATCATTCAAAAGCAAAGAAAGTAATGGATGAAGTCCATGATGGAGAATGTGGTCCTAACATGAGTGGACCAATTATAGCTAAGAAAATCATACATTTAGGATATTACTGGACGACCATGGAAAAAGACTACATCAAATATGTCAGATATTGTCATAATTGCCAAATCTGTGCGAATGTACAACATGTGCCACCCTCTTTGTTATACACAATGACGTAACCTTGGCCATTCTACACTTGGAGAATAAACATCATAGGAAAAATTACCCCAGCAGGAACGAGAGGACATTGTTTCATTATAGTGGCAAATGGCAATAAACTACTTCACCAAATGGGTAGAGGCAGACTCATATACTGATCTGACATCTAAGCAAGTAGCTAAGTTCATAGAAGCCAACATTATTTGTCGATATGGGTGTCCAAACGAGATCATCAGTGATAATGGTTCCCATTTCCAAGCTGAAGCTGCGCAAGTGCTCGCTAAATACAAAATCCAGCATCATCATTCCTCACCTTACCGGCCTCAAACCAATGGAGTCGTTGAAGAAGCAAACAAAAATGTCATAATGATCCTAAAGAAAATGATCGATAATTATAGGGATTAGCCTAACAAAATACCCTTCGCCTTGTAAGGGTATCGCACTTCAATAAGGACGCCCATCGACGCTACACCTTTCTACCTAACCTATGGTATGGAAGCTGTGCAACCAGTAGAACTAGAAATCCCATCTCTACGAATCCTACTTGAAAGCCAAATTCTAGAAGCGGAATGGAACCGGGAGCGATACGAAGAACTCATTCTCTTGGATGAGAGACGACTACACACTTTATCCAATGTTCAAACATATCAAGCACGAATCAGAAGGGCTTTCAACAAGAAAGCCAAGCCTCGACATATCAAGGAATAAGACTTAGTACTCAAATCGGTTCGAGCCCTCTTACCAGTAGACCCAAGGGGGAAATTCAACCCAACTGGGTAAGACCCTACTTAGTTAAGATCATATCCTCGGGTGGTGCAGTTAGAATCACAGACCTAGATGGGAATGAATTCTCTAACCCCACTAACCTAGACCTACTCAAGAAATACTATCCTTAGAATAAGTTCGAACACGCCTCGCGTGACCCTCGTGTCGCTCATGCTTCACATTATATACACACGGCACATGCCATCCAACCACTCATGTTATCATGCTCTTGCATTTTTAACATTTCAGTCATCCTCAATATCGTCAACATAAACTTAATTGTAATTTAGGAGTAAGAAAAGCACCATGCTTATTGCCTTTGTTCATTCTATTGGCTCTTGCCACGAACACTTATTCCTTTCCATATATATTTCGAACTACGTTACGGGTTTGATTTCATCATTATATGGTGAATACGCAGACAATCCTTTGCGGGATACAACCCTAAAACACTTTTCAAATATGCAAATGGAAGGACATATGCTTTGGCATTTGAAATTCGAAAGAATAAGCGAAAGGGAAATAATTGATTAATGTTTTCATAAACTCACCGAGAATGTTATTCATTTAATAAGTAATACGCCAAATAATAATAAAGAAGCTTTTATTGAAACTGAAATGCTAAGCTACTCGTCCATTTTCCCTTTGCCTTTGTCATTCTTGTCATACTTTAGTCTCGGCCTCGAGGTGGACGCTCATGCGTTATTTCGGACCTAATTATCAAAGGTCTCTCTCGAGGTCTAGTATTCCAATTTTTATCCACCGCCATTTTCTCAACAGGAGGAGTCCTATTGGGTTTCTTCTTTGGGCGAACAACCCAGAATCCGGCTTCTTCCTCTTCTTCAGTTAGATATTTTTGGTTCTCCTTGGCTACTTCGCGAATTTTGTAGTCAATAGGCTCATGCTTTCTCAATTTATCCCTCTCCTCGGAAATCTTAGCTTTGGCCCACTGGGTATATGAGTCGGACACCCATAATGAACCTACAGAAGTAGGTATATACCACATGTTTCTTTGAGCCCAACGAAGTGCCCACTCGCGACAAGAGTCGGTAGTATGCACCAATGTCGTCTAAGGAATAGTATCAAGCTTCGGGATCTTTTGTTTTAGGCCTACTTGCCTCAATAACCTTTCTGGAAAGATAGTAACCATGAATTTCAAGCTTGGAATACGAAGGGACCGTGTAGGATCAAGGCTTGATACTCCAGTCAATGCCTTCAAATGCCACCATGGGATGATCCACCTAATAAGGGGTCCACCTTCATTCTTCAATTTGTTCTCCCAATATTTGCAAATTCAGGTGAAATCTACCATGTATAATCTTGTCCTCATCGCTATAGACCTTGAATGGTAGCCAAGAACATTCACTGGGGGCTCGATCAATCGAAGTCTTTCCATAAGCCAAATATACCAAGATAAATGGGGAAAATAAATTTCAAAGAAAATAAAAAAGAAAAAGGATGAAACAAAAAAAGGGAGAAAAGAGAAAGGATACTCTTACCTGAAGTATAATGGGACTTCCTTAATAAGGCATCTCGCGGTTAGCCTTCTTATTATCTAGACCAAGGATGGTCTCTCCCAAAGCTAGCCAAGCTAGGCTCCTGCGCAGTTCCATTTGTTCTATAATTCCAAGAAAACGAGGATCCCTTCTTATTTCAGCATCAACATGGCCCTTCAAAATATAACAATGAACAAGACAAAATCCAAAGGCTCGGCGCCTCGCCACATATGAAATAGTTGGGTCCTCCCTATTTATGAAGCGATCAACCAACTCAAACATTCTCACACATTTTGAAGTCACGAGACGATCAACTTCGGCTTTGGTCAATCCTAATAAATCCATAACCTTGTTCTTATATCCTTGAGAACTAGGGGGTAATATGGGCATACCTTCAACATCCCATCCACCAATCGCGGAAAATTTCTCGGGTAAAGAGCATATTTCTCCTCCGGGAAATGCAGAGACATGTAGATCAGAATTCAAATACTCCAAACACGCATCTAAGAAAGGCCTCACCACTTTTACTTGCTTAATACTAATGATTTGGCCAATATTAAAAGCGGTCATATCATGTTTCTCTACATTGGAAAATTCATTTACCCATTCCTTGAGACGGTTTTCGAAGGCTTTCATCTTTGGAAATTTTTTTGGGAGAAATTTTGTGTGGTTTATATGAGTATATGAGCTACGGAGTTATATAAGGGAGAATTATGATAATAAACGTTCACCCGAGGCATCTATATATATTATTCGGGCTTTCCTAATTCCGCTCAGAAACAGACACGCCCAGGAGAAAATGCAACAATTGGCTTGCCTTCAGGAAGGGTCGCAGCACTTGCTGCGCCTTTTCCCCAAGCCTTTTCCCTGTAGTTTTCTGCGGAAAGGTTTCCTAATCTGATTTATGGTTTTATTTCCTATTCCTATAGGATTTAGGACGACTCTTTTGCAGAAATTCGACTTTCCTTACTCTAATCGAATTTCTGTTTCCTAATCGCTTTCGTATTTCCAGGCAGCCGCTCCCGATGCATTCTTATCCATTTTCTATTTTCTTTTTTTAGGGGGAAGCACTCCTCCGCCGTCATTACTTTTAATTTCAACATTTTTGAACCTTTTTCTCTACATTCTATAATCACACTTCCCACACTTCAACATTTTCAAACTTATCCATTTTCTGCTTTTCTTTTTTTTTTAGGGGGAAGCACTCCTGCGCCATCTTTACATTTTCTATAATTTCATTTCTCGACTTATCCATTTTATATTTTCTTTTTTTAGGAGGAAGCACTCCCGTCCTTTAATCGTGCACCACATCACTGTCCACTCACTTTTTGGGCTACTTTTTTCGACTAAAAGTTTACATTTTAGGCCATCAAAACTTGTAATTACATGTTTATACTTGTTTTAAGTTGCTCTTTTTGTCTGTGTAAATTTCGGCAGCATGACGACCTAAGTAGTCACTATGCCAAAACTGTTTCCAAGCTAACCTGCAGGAACAAAGTCCATATATACATCCAACAGTAGCAAAGGCACGCAGGCCCATATATACACATACCAAATGTACAAAACATATACAAGACTCGAGCTCATGCCTGAGAACAAAACAAAATGCGAAAAGTACAAAATCGCTATACTACTCAAGCTCTACGCCTCTTAAGCTCCTTGAACATCGCCTCAAGTATGGCAATGTCAGATTCACGAACCTCGAGGTCCCTCTCCAAGCGAGCCGTCTCCTCACGTGATCGATCCAACTCGAGATCCATCTCACGCTGCAGAACAAAAGAATAATTATCAAAATGCAAAGGAAGGTTTTAAAGAAATTCAAATTTCTAAAACAAGGAAAGGTTCTTACCCCTCCTCCAGTACGACCCTCGAGTGCCTGAACAGCTGTCGCTCGTAAGCGGTTGTCCATCCACCACAACTCCACGTGCCTAGACGGTGCCACCTGCATTTTCAAATCAAACCAAATTGACATTTCATGTTCTTACATGCTAAAGATGAAAATAAAAAGAAAGGTGTTTGGATAAAGAATTCACCCTCCTGACAACGTGCTGTCACTCTTCGAGGCCAGCCTCAGTCACCGCCTCGGGAAAAGAAGGGACCTCTTTCGACACCATCACACTAGCTAGCCCCACGTACTCAAAAGTCTCGGGAAACGCTGGGGGCTCGACACCAGCAATGTTGATATCCTGTTATATTACAAATTCCGTCAATACATTTTCCTTTCAAAAAGAAAGTCATATTCCAAAAAAACGAGGAAGAATGCTTACCACGATCGGCCAGTACGCCAATATCCTCAGAACAAACTATGAGTACTCTAACTCAGAAAGAAGGAGAGTGTCGCCAGAAGCTCCAACAAGGTTGGTCGTCCTCTCCGCCTCTGTGGGCTCCCTAAACATCGTACGCGGTGGATCGACGGGAACAATGAAGGTGTCACGGAGACACTGCCTAGCCAAACGATCGCCCAAATACAAGACAGTCCTCCTGGGTGTCGCAAGAAGGAGTTTATTAGAGGTCCTAGGTCTAAGTACCTGAGCCACAAAGGCTGGAGCCCTAGTGTAGTCCTCCCAAGGCCTCGGCACCCACTGAAATCACATTTCGAAGGTCAAGCAAGCAGTATCGGAAAATAGACAAAGTACAAAGATTAGAAGAAATGCTTACGTTGTCAAGCTGCAAAGTGTTGACACCCCTCTTGCAGGTGTCGTAAGAGGAATGCTGGCTCTTCTGTCTACAGATGATCCAGCCCCTCACAACAGGGTACTCCCTAGGCACGTCAGTCGCCCTCGTGGGCGCAAAGCCAGGAAAGTACGAGTAGATTCAAGCCTAAATAAAAGAAGTTTCTAATGATCATTCATTCGCCAAGAAATGTGAATTTATTTACATATCATTTACTGGCGTGATCATTCATGTGCCAATTCATTACATTCATTTGCTAAGCTTACATGTTTAAGTAATCTTTTACTTATCTACAATAAATCCTTCATCCCGCCAGAAAGTATTTATAAATAATCATTTATTTATTAAAGTGATCCTCTACTTACCTATATCTACAATGATCGTTCATTAGTCAAAGCAAGTAAATAATCATTTATTTACATATTTTTATTCTTTACGAGTCATGCAAAAGAAAAAGGGGAAGATAAGCACCTCTATTCCATTTCTATTCCGATAAATAAAAGATAAAAGGAAGGTTCATACCTCCAAGATGAGCCCTGGACCAACAGTAGTAGTAGGCGACGTCCCTCTCTCCAGCAACTCTGGACGTACCATGGCCCTCATGTAACGAGTGAGGACCGCAATGCTAGGAGTAACCCAGTCCAAACGACCTAGGTCACCCAAGTCAGTAAGGAAGGGAAGAAGCTTCGTCGACAACCTCTGCCCCTTGTCTCCGAAGTAGATCGAAGACAAAAACCACCAAAGCCACAAACAGGCCCTTTGCTCGGCCGTACACGGTGGAGGAGTCACCCAACTTCCCCTCTCGGTCAACTGTACTATAGGAAGAGCCTTACCGTCAAAATACTCCTTGACGTAAGAACACGGAACTAGATCGGGTACCCTAGCCATGTCCTTAGGCAAAGACCACCCCACTAACCTCTTGGCTTCATCTGAATCGGCCGTCTCAGGCCACACCATCGGCTCATCTTCGCAAGGCAAGCCGGAGATAATGCCAAAGTCCTCCAAAGTCACCCCGATCTCACCAAACGACATCTGAATGGTCGAGTTCGTATCCTAGAAGCGATCAAAGAATGCCCGGATCAGGCACATGTTGGCACGAATCCGTCTCGGTCGGATCTCGCGCCAAGCTCGTACCAAAACTCCAAAGGCACCCCCATCAAGGATGCCTCTCTCCTCCTTTGTTAACCTATCATAGGTCTCCATCATGGTCTTATAGCCCGAAATCGGCCTCATGTTGCCATCCCCCTGCAAGCTCAAACGTGTTTTGATTAATCGACCATATTTCAAAGAAAAAAGGAGAAATAAATGCACAATTATTTAACTAAGAGGTTTACCATACTCCTTGCCGCACGGTATGAGAGGTTACTCTCCGTGGCACAAATGAGATGCTGAGCATGCCATTTGTCAGCCCACTCAGATGCCCTAGCCGGCTGACGACCACCCCTCCTAGTAGTTGCCCTTCTAGGCAATTCCTCGTCTACGTCCTTCTGGATCCCTGTGTGCACCACAAGGGTCGATGAAGGGTCAAATTCAACATCCATGAAGTCTCGTCCAGATGTCGAAGGTACATCCTCTGTCAATTCAAGAATTTCAGACAATTTCAAGACCATTTCAATTAATTTTTAGCCATTTTCAGGCCTTTTCGAGCTATTTTCAGACAATTTCAAGATGATTTCCTATCAGATATGCAAACATGGTTACACTATGTTCATACGTATCCTAAAACATGCCTCATGGCGACGGTAAGTCGAAATTTCGGCAACATTTCTCTACAATAAGCCTAAACTAACAAGAAAAGTGTCCAGGGGAGCAGTCACAAGAAAAAATTTCGACATGATAGCAAGTTTACCCATGATCCAAGGATTCTAAAACATCAAGTTTCATCATTTTTCGACTAGTATAAAACCATTTTCGAGCTATTTAAGCGATTTCAGCCTAAAACCGTCACATTTTACTCCCATTTCTTCTATACTTGACGAAAATTCAAAGTAAACATATGTTTACGCTCCTAACATGGTCTACTACACATTTCTAATGTCAATTTCATGAGACAAATCTATTTGAGGCAAAAGCCCTAAATTTTCGAAAATTTTAAGTGTATAAACCCTAATTGAGAAACAAAATTCAAGCCACAAACTCGATTAAAGCAAAAGACGGAGTACATACTTGGGTTAGTCATAATTTGTGGCAAGTTTAGATCGACTTTTGATGAAGATTGATGAAGATTTTGAGTTGTTTGTGTTTTTGATAAACGAAATGTCGAAAGTGTCAATAGCACTGTATCGCGCTCAAATTTTAGTTTTATTCAAACTAGACGAACTCGTGAAGAAACGCAGCACCTGCTGCGTCCTTTCCTGAGATCGCAACTCATGTTGCGCCCTTTCACCAGCAAGATTTCTCGTCTCAAGTCGTTACGAGTTAGTTGCACGTGGGTCCTACCCTTTATTCGTTATTCGAAACGTTTCTCTATGCGTTTCGATGTATTTTTCATAAATTAACTTCTATAGGCATGACGTTTCTCGTCGGGATCATTTTTGCTCCCCAAAAGGTTACATGCTTTCTTTTTTAACAAACATTTATCAACATTTTGCTGAGAATTTACTTCCAAACCGACGCAAGTAGATTCAAGCTTCAAACCTATTCTATCGAAATCCTACATCAGGTAAAACTGACATCCCACTATCAGATCCAACATCGGGTAGAACTGACATCCCACCGTCCTACTATTTACCTTTCTATCTCGGGTAATACCGACATCCCGTTACCGACATCCTGCGCCAGGTAAAATTGACGTCCCACCATCTACAATCCTACATCGGTTTCAGAATTCGCCCTTCAGAAAGTTTCAGGTATGATTTCTTCTTATGGCTGGCGAGCTTTCCCACGTAGTCTATTGGACTTTAAACGACCTTCCCCGGAAGTCGACAGACTCTAAAATTTTCCCGACGACAGTTCCCTGGTTCAGTCCCCTTGAACCGCCTTGCGTCGCCATAGTCCTTAGGTTGTAATCTTTGATTGTCCTGAGGCCTATACTTTAACTTTCGCCTTGTCCAAGCCTTAGTCAAAGTGGGGGCTCTGTAGATACCTTGTTTCTGCACCCCTCGCCAAACACTCGATGATGATTGGACTGCATGTTTAACATACGAAGCGTTATTACGACATTTTATTAATTCTATGTCAAACGATTTCAAAAATGGTCGTATCAACCCCTTCGTTGTCATTTACGCGCCGATACGGTCATTTTGGCAGTAATTAGAGTACATTTGGAGTCCGGGTCAAAAACCGTCTTCATTTTCATAAACCGCCATCATTTTCTCAAAAACCATCTCAAATATGAGTTGGGATATTTTTAAGAATCCTAAAATATTTAAACTATTCTTAAGATATCGAAAATATATTAATTTGACGAAATAAGGAAAACAAATCATTTCCAAATTCTGAAAACGCGGAAATCTCCGCTGCTGGAGGAGAAACGGCTCCAGGATAGGGCGCACAGCTTGTTGCGCCTCTTCCTGGGCCTGTTTATAGCAACGTCTAGATCTTCCTGGATTCTTTCCGTATTTTAATCGTTCCAAAAACTCCCACCTCGTGATTTGTATAAATAGAGGCCTCTGCCTCACATATTTTTCACGCGAGTGTCCACCTCTTCTCTTCTCTCTCTTTGCATTCTAAGACCATGTGCTTTTGCTACGACGCCTACGTGCTTGAGCGTTCTCGACCACATAAGCCTGGATCATTCTAGGTACTTGTCACGTTTTGCATAGACCTACCAATTTGACCACTACACTTAATCAATCAAACTTGTTTTCTAAATTTCCTTTTAAAGGGCATCTTCGTTACATTCGTAAAATTAAGTTGTTTTTCGCTTCGCAACATGTAACTCTGATGCTGTAAATCCCAGTTGTATTTTTTTTCTGTATTTATAATCATGTAAGAGTCCATGTCGTAAACATGCTTTTAAAATCACAAGTTTTCAAACCCTTTATTACGATCAGCAGGGAAAGACTGTCGAGAAGAAACGTAACAACAGTTGCGCCTTCCGGAATAGTCGCGGCATCTGCTGTGCCTCTTCCAGGAGCTTCTTATCTGCTGCTGCTCTTCTTCTTCTTGCTAGAGTACCAATTGTTTCGTCTTATTTATTATTTTAATTCGTTTCTTTCGTAAATTCCATTTTTCAAATTATTTTAAGTTCCTTTTTCGACTTAAATCCTTTATAGTCAATATTTATGGGTTTTCGTCATCTTATTCAAACCCGGATTCCAATGATTCGTTTTCCCCATATTAAATCATTAGAATTTGACTTTGTACATATTTTCAGTTCTACAACGATCTTTTATTCATGTACAATCTGTTAATCACTTCAATTCGACTTTAATATTAATAACACGTTTCAATTAACCAACAAACATTAACAAACACACGAGTCTGACTTTCACAGTCAGAATCCAACTCGAAAATAGTCGCACAAGGTATGCGCCTCTTCTAGAGGACACATCATATTCTGCGTCTGTTCTAGGTTGGTTATGCCTCTGAACTCGTCTCGTTCTGACGTAGTCATCCTAATTAGTTTATAACTGACTATTAATCGTATTATCACTATTTCGACGTGTCTTAATTATTTTATTTCTTTTAAAGGCGTATTTATGGCATGGATTCGTTTATCCTTTTGTAATTACATTTTTTTTGTAATTTTATTTCATCTTGTAAGATTTATTTGATTTGTTCACATGTAATGAATATAAACATTCACTTTGACCCAATTGCTTGCTAAATTTATATGTCAACTGACTTAATTTAATCCACATGCTAGGATTAAAATGTGGATGTTGCATTGCATGCATATAACTAATGACATATCGAGTATAAATGGAAATTCCCTGATCATTAGTAGAGACCGCTATCGAAGCGGGCGGGATTAGGTGTTCTAGTATGATCATCCTAATACGTACCCTCACCCCTTACTCATATATCTGTGAACACTTATGTTCATTGGTATCGGGAGAGTCATTATAGAGATAGAATGCTAAGGGTAACAAATTTCTTAGTGTTTATGTCACTACTTTGTGTCTTGACATGACACAAGGTATTCGAACAGACCCAATTATCCACAAAAATTAGTGGCGACTCCAAAAATATAGGCTTGTTCAAACAATTCACCGGTTTCATGCCTTACAAATCGGTAACGACCCATGACGTGCTTTATCAACACAAAGTTCCGTGGTAGAAGTGACGCCGCCTCAAAGATCTACCAACGCGCCAGGTGCGCGCGGCGCGGGTGGCTCATGTCCACACTTTCCTCTCGAAAAAGCCCTGGAGTAGTTTGAGAAATCCAGTCTGTTGCTAAAATAGGCAGTCGAACTATCAAGACACTAAATCATGTATCAATCCCGAACAACTATAAAAGCTCAAGCCCTAGCGAACTTCCTGGCCGAGTGTTTCCGCTCCAGCGAGAGTGAGGAGCCCGAAGAGGCTTGGGAAGTCTACACTGACGGGTCTTCCACGACAGTCAGGTCCGGAGTGGGTGTAGTCATCATAAGCCCGGAGGGGCCTGAGGACATCCCTGAGATTCACCTTCGAGGCATCAAATAATGTAGCCGAATACGAAACAATGATAGCCGACATGGAGCTAACAACCACCGATGGAGCCATAATTTTACGACTACTCATGGACTCCCTGCTCATCGCCAACCAAATTAAAAGAGGGTACGAAGTAAGGGATCCTCGATGGCCAAGTATCTGGAACAAGTCAAGAATAAACTAGCTGGGCTAAAATCTAACGAGATAACATAGGTACCTAGGCCAAAGAACAATAGTGTAGATGCGCAATCCAAACTCACCAGCCCTAGTCTACAAGACGTCCACCGGTCAGTATGGGTCGATGTGAAAATCACGAAGAGCATCGAGCCGATTTCGACACCAATTGGAGTTGTCGAGCCCGAAGGTCCAACCTGTCTGACGAACATAGTCGACTTCAAGACTGAAGGCAGAATACCAGAGGGAACGACAAAGAGAAAGATGCGGACAATCGTTATTTGTTTCCTCCTTATCGAAAGAACTCTCTACAAGAGAGGATTCTCGAGCCGACTCCTGAGATGCTTGAACTCGAGAGAGGCCATGCAAGTACTGTCAGATATTCACTCTGCCATTTGCAGGCACCACATAGGGGCGGAAATCTGTCCCACAAAGCACTAAGAGCCGGGTACTTCTAGCCTATTATGAAGGAAAATGCCATAGAGTTGACGAGGAAGTGCGGAAACTGCCGAATCCACGTACCTGTCATACATACGCCAGCACGAGACCTACAACCAGTGTTAATCCCGATACCCGTCGCGCAATAGGGAATGGACATACTAGGCCCATTTACCACCGCGAATGGAGGAAGGAGATTCCTAGTCGTTGTCATCGACTACTTCTCAAAATGGGTGGAGGTAGAGGCTGTGGTCCGAGTCACCGAGACAGCGGTTAGGAAAGTCATCCGCGAAACATCCTCACCAGATTCAGCATACCAAAAGTGATCGTCTTCAACCACGACAAACAGTTTGACAATAAAAAGTTAAGGGAATGGCTAGAGACATATGATGTCAGACACGCTTACTCTGCCGTTTACCACACACAAAGCAACAACCCGGCCGAGACGGCCAACAAACAAGTACTGGTCGGTCAAAGAAAATGCCTGGATGACTTGAAAGGAGTGCGGGCAGATGAGTTGG
Source organism: Silene noctiflora (assembly GCA_009801015.1). Classification (NCBI taxonomy): domain Eukaryota; kingdom Viridiplantae; phylum Streptophyta; class Magnoliopsida; order Caryophyllales; family Caryophyllaceae; genus Silene; species Silene noctiflora. Next base: position 64,797 of record VHZZ01005451.1, read on the forward strand.
AAACGGTAATATGGTCGCTCAGAACCATAGTGGAAGAGTCAACCGAACACGCTCCCTGCAACCTAGTCTACAAGGCGGAAGCTATGCTGCCAGTGAAAATAAAAATACCCACCGCACGCAACATGTATTACGACCCCGAAAGCAAAGAGGAAACCATGAGGGACGTCCTTGTTAGTTTAAGACCTTAATTAAACTCCTCTTATTAATTGTTAAATTACTATTTAACTTAGACAATATGCTTAAACAAAATAAAAGAAGAGAATTTCCTTACATTGGAAATTAGGCAATAAGAACACCACAATGTTACCTTATGGAATTTCTACTAGATATTGGATGATCCTCCAAATACTCAAACTAGAGTATCTCCTTTAAGATACACCCAACACTTTGTCCCAAATTTCCTAAAATTACTAACTAGATAATAGTAGGAATACCTTGAATAATATGCAAGTATTACTACTTTAGATAATACTTAATGTATATTATATTTTGTGAATTTATTTGATGTTTTTATTCTTCCCAACTTCTTCTTCCTTTTCAAATCCAACATCCTTTTTTTCCTTTCTTTTCTTTTTTTTTTCTTTTCATTTTTTTCATTTCATTTTTTTTTTCTTTTTCATCCTTTTTTCTTTTTCATCCTTTTTTCTTTTGCTCTTTTTTTCATTTTAAATCCGGAAAACAACTACTCCTGCAAACCAATTCACAATGGCATTAACTTTTAAGCATATCCCAAAATGAGCATCCCAACACCAAAACATAGCTGCTAGCTTAACAAAGGTAGGCAATTTATAAT
>VHZZ01005452.1:35259-49282 GCA_009801015.1 Silene noctiflora
GTTTGCATGCATAAGATCCGATTTAATTTTATGACTAAATTAATTTACATATTCTGAATATGTTTTATCTTGAGAGTCAAGATTTCCTTCAGATGTGTGTGTTTCTTCTTATTGTGTTTTCTCTTGTTTTGTTTTAGATATCAAATAATAGAAGAAAGAGAAGAAGTACTCCCTTTAATATGGCGTCTGAGACTCCGAATAAGTCGATCGACAGGTCAGTATAGTCGACCGATTTATGTGAGCTTGGCATAGGTTGAAAACAGTCGGTCGACTAGGCAATATAGTCGATCTACTTTTCAGCATGTTGATTCCAGTCGATCGACTGGTGTAATGGCCGATAGACTTATTGCAGCTTTATACGCAGCATGTTCATTCTCGCCCTTCGTGCATCATTATTGCCTACGTCTTTCGTCTCTTTTGCAATACACCTGAAAATTTGCACACGCATCTCCCAAAAATAACCAAACATGTATCTCAATTATTTCAACACAAACTAAAATAAATCCTAATTAAAACACAATTAAAACATATAATTAACTAAACTAAAATGTCTTTTGCTAAAATACAAAATGTCTACAGTCCGGGTTGCCTCCCGGTCAGCGCTGGTTTATGAGGTCCCACTCGACCTTGTTACCTCAATCTGCTTGCTCAGAAATAGGGTCGAAGTACAACACTTTGACCTCTCCAACAAAATCGTTGGTCCCATAATAATGCTTTACTTGGTGACCATTTACCTTTAACTTTTCTCCCGCGGAGTTCTCTAGCTTAACGAACCCAAACTTGGAACAGAAGTTACCGTATAAGGGCCACTACACCCAGATTTCAGCTTACCAGGAAATAAACGGTGTCGGGCATTAAATAACAACACTTTATCCCCAACTTGGAACTTGTGCGGTATGATCCTTTTGTCATGCCATCTCTTGGTCTTCTCCTTGTATAAGCGGGCACTATCACATGCATTAAGCCTAAATTCTTCTAGCTCATCTAGCTGCAATAAACATTTCTCACCACACAATCTAGAGTCAAAATTTAGTTCATGAATTGCCCACCATGCTTTATGCTCTAACTCTATAGACAAATAACAAGACTTAACATAGACCAAACGATACGGTGATGCACCAATCGGCGTCTGAAATGCAGTCCTATATGCCCATAAAGTATCATCTAATTTCACACTCCAATCTTTTCGTGACTTAGACACAACTTTTGCTAAAATTTATTTAAGTTCCCGATTGGAAACTTCTACCTGACCACTAGTTTGGGGATGATACCCCAAACCTCTACGATGTTCAACTCCATATTTAGACAGAAGAGTAGTAAGTTGTTTCTCTTTAAAGTGCATACCTCCATTACTGATGACAACCCGAGGGACTCCAAAGCGAGGAAAGATTACCTTTTTGAAAAGTTGGATGACAGTATTTCTATCACAATGGACCAAAGCAACGACCTCTAACCACTTGGCTACATAGTCAACAGCTACCAAAATATACCTGTTACCTTTTATAGATGGGAATGGGCCTTGTCAGTCAATGCCCCAGACATCGAAAATCTCGACCTCCAAGATGCCAACTTGAGGCATTTCATGCCTCCTTGAGATATTTCTCGTTCGTTGACACGCATCACAAGCTGAAACAAAACTTTAGCATCATTAAACATAGATGAACAATAAAAACCTGACTGAAGTACCTTGGCCATGATCATAGATGGACCGTGGTGACCACCATAGGAGGAAGAATGACATGCTTGTAAGATGACTTTGGTCTCCCACTGCGGTATACACCGTCTATAAAGACCAATAGCGCACTCCTTAAATAAATATGGATCATCCTAAAAGTACTGCTTCACATCATGAAGAAACCGCTTCCTTTGCTGATAAGACAAATCAGGAGGCAATAAATCACCTACAATAAAGTTTGCATAATCAGCATACCACGGATTCTGAGCAGTAGTAATAACAATAAAAACATCATCAGGAAAATAATCATTAAAAGGAAGAATATCTCCCTCATCCTGTGGTGGAAAACGAGACAAGTGGTCGACAACTAAATTTTCAGCGCCTTTCTTGTCTTTAATCTCCAAGTCAAACTCCTGAAGTAAGAGTATCCATCGCAACAACCTTGGTTTAGCCTCTTTCTTAGCCAGGAGGTACTTGACCGCTGCATGGTCAGTAAAAATAAACACTTTCGACCCTAATAAGTAAGAACGAAATTTCTCCAGCGCATATACCACAGACAACAATTCCTTCTCAGTAGTAGCATATTTAACTCGAGCCTCATCCAAAGTTCGACTCACATAGTAGATGACACTCAAAGCTTTGTCTTTCCTCTGACCTAGCACCGCGCCGACCGCATAATCGCTAGCATCACCCATTATCTCGAATGGTAGCTCCCAATCTGAAGTTTGAATAACCGGTGCTGAAATCAGAGCCAGCTTTAACCTGTTAAAATCAGACATACATTAATCAGTAAAGATAAATGGGGCATCTTTATGTAATAACGGTGTAAGTGGTTTAAGAATTTTTGAGAAATCCTTGATAAACCAACGATAGAAGCCGACATGCCCAAAAAAAACTTCTAACTACCTTTACATTAATGGGAGGGGGCAATTGCTCTACCACTTGCACCTTAGCTCTATACACTTGGATGTCCTTATCAGAAACTAAGTGTCCAAGGACAAATCCCTCGTTGACCATGAAATGTGTAACACCCCGATTATCCGGCCAAGATAATCGAAGCATTACCATTTCGGTTGCTCGAGGTAGTGTTTCAAAACTCCAATAAAAGAATATTTTATTGATAATACAAGTTTAGTGATTACAAATGACATGAATAGTAAATACAATTCATTTATTTACAACTCTATCTCATGTCTACTAACTCGACTCCGACCTCGAAGCGCGACCCCAAATCCCGAATGCATCATAAATAACCTGCAACCAACTTGATCCCCATATGATCGGAAATATCATATGGATCAACACAGGCCACCCCGAAAATAGGCGACAATTACACAGACACATAACACGTCAGTTTCTATAAATAATATGAGACACGACATACGAAATGTGATTATGTAATACGACAATGAAATGTATGTGACATAACCTCCAACCACACCATACCGGTACCGGGACACACCCATACGTACCCAACCATACCACACCAATACTGGGATACACCCAGACGTACCCAAAACCCGGTGACGGCACGACAGCAACGCCCACCAAACAGCCGGGCCACAGCCCGTTAAAAGCTACTCCGGACACACTAGTGGTACCGGGTCCGAGAGCGACTCAGATCCCCTAACAGACGACGTGACTCAACCTTACGTGTCCCTCTATTACTCAAGCCATTAATGTGAACATCCCTCTTGGAGTGGGAAGCTCCAAGAGGCGACCTAAGCGGAAGACGGTCTCCCAACCGCCTTTTGTCTCCAATAAAATCACAACATCACCGCCACCAATCTCTAACAAGAACATGAGACATATGAATGCAATTATAACACAATAACGGTTATAATCCCTTGGTCCGACATATTACCAACATACCATTATTTAACCATGTATCCAAGAGTATAATTCTCAAGTCAACACAACCAATACCATACGAAACACAATTCCGACTCATACACAAACTCGACATCAACCTCAATTACCATGTGAATGCAAGCCTACTCATATCTTAGAATATAATGATAAATGCATACAAAACCCACATACAATATCAAAACCGAGTAGGATTAACCTACCTTTTAGCATTCTTCCAGAAGCTACACGAATCCAACTTGATCCCGTCTCATAAAACCGTCTCATCCTACAATAAACACATAATAACTATCACAATACATCTTATACTACCATACTAACCAAAACCCCTTATTAATACTGTCTAATTACCCCTTGTTTGGTTTCTTTCTGAGGTGAGAATCAAATAAAACTGATCTGTTTTTGTAATCTCAAGACCTAAAAATAGGACAAAACTCCTAGATCTTTCATATTAAATGTTGAGTTGAGCATAAATTTCAATGCTGTAATTTCTTTATCACAATTTCCAGCAATAACCATGTCATCCACAAACACTAGGACCACAATTACCACATCACCCTTTCTTTTGACAAACAGAGAATAATCAATTTGAGATTTTTGAAGACCAAACTTAATTAGAGAAGTTGAAAGTTTGGCAAACCATTGCCTTGGAGCTTGTTTGAGCCTTTGAGGCCATATAAGGATTTCTTGAGCCTGCACACTTTGGAATTAATATTTTTACTATAGTGTTGATCCCTTACAATCCTGCTACTCATTCCTGTGTAACCTTGTGTAGTGTTATGTAAACTTCTTCCTTTAGTTCTTCATGAATAAAAGCATTACTGACATCCATCTACCATAAATGTCAGTTCATCATTGACGCCACAGCCATAAGAGATCTCACTGTGGTCATCTTAGCCATAGGAGCAAATGTCTCTAAGTAGTCCACTCCATGTCTTTGTCTGCAACCTTGAATAATCAACCTTGTCTTATCTCTTCCTAAAGAGCCATCAAGTTTATATTTCAGTTTATAAATCCATTTACTCCCAATTGATTTTCTGCATGGGGACAGAGATGTCATTTTCGAAGTATCATTTGATTCCAAAGCATCTTAACTCACTGTTCATAGCGTGCATCCATTGCTCATCTCTAACAAATTCATAAAAGTAAGTTGGTTCCTCAGAATTAGTCAATTGCTTCACCATGTTTACATAGCATTGATTGCCAGTGGTTTCTATAATGTTTGAGGCTTGTGAAGTGTCAGCTCTATTATTGTTTTCTGTATACTCAACCACAAAGCCCTTCATCCATTGTGGTTGTTTCCTGGCCCTTTCTGACTTTTTATGAACCTCAGATGTATCATTTTCTGCTTCATATTCTGACACTCTCTCTGCTCCCTCATCCTCAGCACTAAAGATATCACCCTCACTGTTTTCATGGTTTTGTGGATGTGAAGGAACATAGAGAATGTCTTGAGAAGTACTCTCATTAGGCAGATCCACTGGTATAGGATGCATAAACTTTCCTTGATCATTTCGCAAGTATCGAAATATATGCTCATAAAAGATTAAATTTCTTGTAACAAATTTTCTCTTTGTTTTCAACTCTTTAACTTTATATCCCTTTTAGTTTGGTGGCTAGTCAATAAACATATATGGAAAGCCTCTTGGTTAAAATTTTTCTCTATCCCTAGATGGATTTTATGCCATGACAAAACAACCAAATGCCTTTAAGTGAGAATAATCAGGCTCTTTGTTGTGAATGACTTCATAAGGAATTTTATTCTTGTTGACAGATAAGGGCAACCTGTTAATAATATTGACTTCTATCATAACATAATTACCCCCAGTAACTTAGAGACAAACTAGACTGAAATCTAATTGCTCTATTTATCTCTAACAAATGCACGTGTTTTCTTCCCATAATTCCATTTTGTTATGGTCTGTCTACAAGACTTGTCTGATGTATTATTCCATTTTTAGTGAAAAATTCATTGTAATATTTATCTTTGAATTCAAAAGCATTGTCTGGCCTTATAATATTCATCTTAGCCCCAAATTGATTCTTTACCAATTCATAGAATTCTTTTAAATAATGAAAGGCTTGAGACTTAAACTCTAGCAAATAAACCCATGTTGCTCTAGAGTGATCATCAACCAAAGTCAGAAAGTGTTTATACTTTCCTTTATATAAGACCCAGTATGATCCCCAAATGTCCATGTGGACCATAACAAAGAGGTGAGCAATGATGGATTTACTTAGAGAAGAAAGGTTATTTGGTTAGTTTAGCCATTGGACAACAGAGACATGTTTGTTTTAAAGCTTTTGCAGCAGACAATTTTAAAAAGGAAATATGCTTTAATTTGCTAAAAGGAATGCCAAGTCTATTGTGTCATTGAGAATAAGAATTTAACTTGTCATTCAAAGACAACTTGTCATTACAATTCTGAGAATGAGAAAACATTGGCTTTTGACACACATTGTCAGCCTTAGGTTTACAATTAGAAAAGACATTAAGTAAATTTTATTGAGTCTTCTTTGTGATATAATCCACCTAATTTTCTTCCTCTTCCTTTGATTTCATGAGTAATATAGTCATGAAAGACACAGTGTGTGTTGTAAAACTTGGCAAAACAATTTTTATCTTTTGCCATCTTTTGAACAGACAGAAGATTATGTTTAAAGGTGGGTACATGCATCACACTTAATAATTTAACTACATTTGGGTGTTCCAGATCTCCCATGTGAGTCACATACAGACATTCACCATTTGGAAGATTAATTTTTAGTCTTTTAAACAGCCTTCTCACATTAATCAAGGTCCTAAGGTAAGTGACCATATGATCACTAGCCTCAGAATCCACAATCCAACCACACTGAGTATTGTTATTATTTAAACAGGAAATTGTACCCGTAACGTTGCAGTCAATCTTTTCATCAGTGCCATGCCCAGTCTTAGAAGAAGAAGCTTAGTGCCCAGGAACAAGTTTAATCACATTTTCAGGCTGCTGCAAGATCAACATGATTAGAGTCAACACCAACATTTGCCGCCATCTTTCTGTTATTTCCTTGATTGTTGTGAAAATTCCTTGGTAGTTTTGGTTTATGTTGTTATATGAGGTCCTGCCTCTGCCTCTGTATCCTCCTCTTTACATTTTGTAGTTTCCTTGTCCCCCTTGGTAACTGCCTCCTCCTAGACTGCCACTTCCTTGATAACTACCTCCTTGATAACCACTTGCTTGATGATCGCTTCCTCCTATTCTAGGCCTGGATTCCCAAGAGCATACAAGCACTTGTCAGAGGTGTGGTTATATAGACCATAATGCATGCATTTAGGCTCTGTAAACTCCCCCTTTCCTAGAAGAGCATAAGCCTTCAATTCTACTTTCTTACGAGACTGTGTATTACACTGTTGTGCTTCTTCTTGGATCATGGTGGATAGGGCATAATCTACCATGGTTAAAGGATACGTAAGAAGTATAGCACTCCTTTGTATCTCATCTCCTTTGTTTCCCATAACTAGTATCCAAACCATTTAGGAACTGAAACAGTTTTGCTTCCTCACTTTGTTTTTGAATAGCTTCCAGGAATGCCACAACTTCATCTTAAGTCTCAGTGATCAAAGGATAATCATTCAAGTTATCAAGTTCATCCCATATTGACTTAAGATGGGTATAATAGTAACACTCACATTCATTAGGAAGCCTTTAGAAAGGCCTTCCTAGAAAATGGAAGAGTTACACATCTCGGTTTCCCGAGAAAATAAGTATGAATCAACAATTAAGAAAGGCAATTATTGTAATTAATTTTAACGCTAAGAAAAAAATGTAATTACAAATCAAAAACTTCAAAACCATATACCAAAATTATACTAACCAAAATATAATCCAAAACAACTATTCAAAATCGTAACCAAAGTTTCAAAACTACTAAGGCTAAGTGATGACTCTCTAGGTGAAAGACCGCTCCGAGCCTCCGAGCCTCCAACCCGCCAACATGCAAAACAACTCAACCTATCAATTAACTGCTCCTCATATGACCGATAATATCATATGGTTTACCACATATTTTTAAAACATTTAAATGTTAGTCTCAATAATATAAGTGTTCACGATATGATATGAGTTTATGAAAATGAAATGCAAGAATGAACACATGAATCATAAGTCTCCTCCAAACCCGACTCCAACTCTACTCACTCTGTGACGGCATCGCAACACCGCCACCACCCCGCCAGACCACATCCCGAATAGGTATCTGCATTGTAACACAGTATTCTGAGCCCGGTTTGCGACCCGGACCTCTGCTAGATTCGCATCGCAACACGAATCCCTCCTTCTCAAGTCATTAACGTGAACGTCCTCCTTGAAGTGACCCGGGCGTAAGACGATCTCCTGATCTGCCTTACGCCTCCTCAACACCACAACAAAACCACAACTCCACCAATATCCACCAACATCTAAAAGTAACACAGTATGCACACAATATACCTAGTATATCACTTTTCACATGTATAATGATTACCAAGTATGTCACTTTCACATGTATAATGAATGCCAAGAATGTCATGACTTTATTTACCAATAATTACCACAATCCTTTGAGACAAGATTACCAATTCTAGAAAACTGGTTGTTCTTAAATGCTCCAGCCTGGTTGAGAAAGTTGTTAGTAGAATAAGAGCTCTAGGCACCATAAAACTGAGTTATGATGGGAGATTGGTTTTGATTAGGGCTGTTTTAAACACTCTGCATACTTACTGGGCTAAACTCTTCCTTCTTCCCACTTCTATTCTCAAGAATATTTCCACTATTTGTAGAAATTTCTTAGACTGGGATGGATAATGATCAAGGTAGCACTCTGGTTTCTTGGGATAAAATTTGCCAAAACAAGGAGAATAGTGGATTGGGTATTAAGGATATTATCAGATGGAACAAAGCTTCCCTTGGAAAATATATCAGGTGGTTGGCTAAAAAAAAGGACCACTTGTGGGTTCGTTGGGTGCATTCTGTGTACATTAAAGATGAGGCTTGGCAGAGTTATCAACCAAAGAAAAATGGAAGTTGGGCTTGGAGGAAGCTATGTAAGATCAGAGATCTTATGATGGCTAGATATTTGGGTGACTAGTGGCTGCAACATTAACAGGAATATACCATTTCTAGTGGCTATGTGTGGCTCAGTCCTCCCTGTGTGAAAATGAACTGGACAAAAATGGTGTGGGTTTCAGGTGCTTTACCTAAACATAGTTTCATGGGATGGCTAGTGCAGTATGAAAAATTGCATTTGTTTACTTTGTGATTCTGCCATTGAGTCACATGACCATCTCTTTTTTAATTGCATTTACAGCCATATGTGACTTCAATTGCGGTCTAAATCCCTGGGGTGCCATCTACCTAGGAAGGGCTGGACTGATTGGTAGCTTTGACGAGGATTCAAAACTCAGGCCCTCAAGAATTCTATAGCTGCTGCACTCTTAGCTTTAATATATTCTATATGGTGGTGCAGGAACAAATACTTGAGGGATATATCAAGAGACCTGAGGTCCTTGTAACGGACCTGGAGCATGATAGGCAGCTGGTTCAGTTGTTTATTTAACTTTTTAGTTATGTTTGCTGCCAAAAGCTATTGTCTTTAGGAGATGCTCGTTTGTACTTGGCAAAATGTAGTGGCTTTGTTAGCTAGTCATGCTCTAAACGCTTGTATGATGGTTCTCATATTAATATAAGCTTACCTCTTTACCAAGAAAAAAAAGATTACCAATTCTCAAGTTATAATGCAATTCCAACAATTATATGAAACAAACAACAACAATGACATGTATAAACATTCATACTATTGAAAATTGTAGACACCGGGTTTGCACCTTGCAAATACCACCCAGTGATGATTGGATCGTCTGTTTAGCAAATGTCGCGATTTTACAACAATTCGTAAATCAGTTAATAAAAGGTGACTTATACACTTGTGTCTACCGCTCAGTGGTCATGTATGTATCACTACGATCGTTTTGGCAGTAATTAGAGTCGATTTGGAGTCTGAGGGCAAAATCGTCCTTTAAAATCTCGAAACTGTAAATCTCGAGTCAGAAAGCAACGTGCTTGTCCACAACGGTATGGATTTCATAAAATATCGAGATCATATCTCATTTTGAGTCCCATATCACTTCTCTATGCGAAACCTATGTTTACATTATAAAATGTGCATTTTAATTTAGCTAAATAAACAAACCCGATGTTTAAGTCCATTTTACGATATGAAACCGAAAATTTTGGGTCTTGCCTATTTCACCGAAAGTACTAGATCTTTCTCTTAGCTTTTCAATGCTACCAATATCACCTTAATCCGAGTCTTGTAGAGAAAGTTATACCCAAAATACGACAGGTTATCAAACGCGCTTTTTTGTGCAGGAGGAAATTATTGTTGGAGTAGTATCCTCCACAATAGTGCGTCTACATAATAAATATCATAAAAGGAATATCAGGGATATTTATTTATTTGTCATTTGATCAACGTAAATCGGTAACGCTCGGCTGACTAGAGTTTGACGTTACTGTCGTAAGACGGCGGTGATTAACTGATCCCTTTCGATCACACCTAAAAGACGATTCCCAAATAGTAAACTAATTATTTGTATAGGATACGATATATAATTAGTATCTTGTACAAGTTGACTTTATTAAAGTCAAGTGATTTTTATTTTGATGACGAGTTACGAACTCGGGCCAAAGAGATTTATTATTCAATTATTTGATAATTGATTAATAAATAATTAATAATTTAATAATTAAATAGTTAATTATTTATATTATTACGATATATCTGTGTATATTGGGAGGCAAAGGTTATTAGTTAATTATTTTACAAGAGGTTGTAAAATTAACTAATAATTAATTATAAGACACATTTTTTACTGATATACTGATAAAATGTCAATTAATAGGTAAGCGTACATTGTTTGTTAATTTATATTATTTAAGTGTTAAATAATTAAATTAATATTTAATTATGTAAGATAATTAAATATAAGTCTTATAAGCATTTGTGGAACAAATGTTGGAAATCAAAATGGACTCGGTTTTATAGTGGGCCGGTCTACATAAGATGATTACACATGGATATAAATCCATGTGAAGTTAGGCCTAGACGCACTATAACATTAAGTCAATTGTTTACATTTTGAGAGACTATAAATAGCCCTCCATATACACACTAATAGGTGTTAAAAAATAAGAAAAAAAAAAAAACTCCACAACACCACCATTTTGGCCGGTCCTTCAACAAGAAAAAAAGGAGATTTTTTTCTTTCATTTTCATCACTAAACTTGATCAATAGTTGATMAAATATCATSAAATAAAATCACAAATAAATAATATACATCTTATATTATTAGTGTAATAATATTTGTAGTATTAATTACAAGATRAYTACTAAAACTAYCTAGTTAATATTTTTAGTAGTTTTGGGATARTCTTGGGTGCTCACCATAGGAGGTACTCTAAKTTGAGTACTAGGAGRATCATCCATTTCAATAGMTCAAGAACAAATTTAAGGAAGGTGTCCTTGAATTTGTGCCCATATATTGCCATAGCTATGTAAGAAAACTCATAGTTTTAAGACACTTTTATGTATTTTATTTTGCATGCATGTGTATTATATCACATAAAATAAAATTAATGTAATTTCTTGTTATATTAAAGTGTCTAATATGTGGTCTAAACTAACAAGTGGTATCAGAGCGTTGTTATTCACATGCATGTTGTCTTAAGACGATTTTATCGCTTTATGAGATAAATTGATAAAACTGAAATATTTTGGTGTTAAAGTTAGTTTTATCACTAAATATTAATTTCCATGTATTAATATAGTCCTAAAAGTTATATGGGTCGAAATTTTAATTTTTTTGGCATTTTATTGCATATTATTATGTTTTTTCAATTAAAAATAACTTAAAATGCATCAATTTTAGTTAATAGTTAATTAAATTGTGATGCATGTCAATTTTAGGCATGTTTATTTACATATAATCACATTCATGTTATATTTATGAGAAATAGAAAATTTATAAATTAATTTGATTAATTTTCATTGTTTATTGATTTTTATGCGATAAAAATCGGTAAAAAGTGATTATTTTGTGAATAAATGCTAAATACATTTATGGTCTAAATTTTTTGATTTTTAGCTTATGGAAATTTTTCCATGAATTCCAAAATTTAGTTTTGAATTTTTCCATAATTTAATTATTTAATTTGGAATTAACATGCAATAGTTGTATTTTTCATTAGTTTATTTATATAATTGTTATATAATAATTGATGACTTAATTTTATGTTTTTCATGCACTCATGGTAAAGTACCAGAATGTATTATATTTTAAAAATGAATTTTTTCATAAGGGTTATGATTAAATTGATTATATTACATTAAAAAAAAATTGTTTTTATGACTTAATTATGCCTTAAAATTGTTTTTGACCTAATAAATTGCCAAATAAATTAGTGAAGACTAATTTTTGGATGAGGAACAGATTACATTAATTGGTATATCTTAAAAATTGTTTTAAGATTGGGTTATGAATTTTTAATTATGAAAAAAGGTTTATTTCCGCAATACCGAGCTCATGGTATGGTTGTTGGTAAGTTGGACGATTTGGCATGGCATGTTCATACATTGCATTTTATTCATGTTGATGAATGGTTATTATTGTATTTAAATTAATGTAATTTTACATTATATGGCCATAGTTAGTAATTGGTATAACCCGTATTGTAAGGGTATATCAATTTGTTTGTAATTAATTGCGATTTCGTATCGCCAATTTATAATTAATTAGTAGATTTATTTTTATTACAAATATTTGTATAATAGGAAAAACTATGTAATTTGATTATAATAGTTAGTTTAGTTTGAGTTTTCTTCAAGACGAAGGTTCCAAAAGACGGTGTATTTCGGAAAGGAGTTCCGAAATCCTAAAGATGGAGGCCTTTATTATGAAGACTCAAGGGTCCAAGGAGTTGGTTTCCGATTTTTAATAGTCTAGTTAATTAGATTAGCCAGGTGGCCATATAAGGATCGTTGCTTGTTTTTTTTTTTTTCATGCCAAATCGTCACATGCATTTTTTTTTTGGGTATGTTGTTATCGATTAAATTGTCTAGTATTCACCAATTTAGTTCACTTAAAAGTGATAGACAATTTAATTGGTAAGATATCCCATTTTTCAAAAATTGAGATTAGCCTTACCAAATAGTAGCACTTATGAATCCCTTCTTCATTAGGGGTAGGCCCGCTCACCGGGGTGCTCTCTTTTGACGTTGGGTAAGTAGGGTGATAAAAGTTATTACGCACGAAATTTGTATGGACTCAACAGAACGAATATGGGATGAATCGGCCCACCGTGCCCATATTTGGTTCCAGGGCTAAAAGATGAAATTTTAATAAAATTTGTTGACCAAGAGTTCTAATAGTAGAATCGGTCAAAAGTTGACTCACCAAATTTATGTAAGTAAGGGATGTATCGGCTCACCTTGCCCGTGTTTATATAAAGATGGGTCTTGGAATCGTATATATAATTCAGTGGGAGATCATTATATAAACGCCAACTTGACAAAATCGTTTTACAAGTTATTTTCACGACAAATATTAATTTTTCCTTTTATTTCCGTTCATGTAGTAATCACAATGGCTTTTTCGAGTCAAACTGCAATAATCTCTAAAGATTCATGGCTCCGTTCGTTCATGGATACACATACATTAAATGCTAATGGTAGTAACTTTAAAGACTGGGAAGAACAATTACGACTTGCGTCCGTTGGAGATGGCAAATTACGTTTTCTTGTAGATCCCTCTCCCCTTTTACCTAATGCTAGGGCACCCGCCGCTGTAAGGGATGCATATGATGAGTACCAAAGGGAATCCCTTGCAGTTAAAAATGTTTTAATTTTTGTAATGGATTCTACCTTACAGCGCAGTGTATTAAATTCCACACTGCTTATGAGGTATTCTCAAAGCTTTCAACTATGTTTTCTCAAGCCCCAAGGATACGTCAGTATGATGCCGCCGTCCGCTTCTTTGAGGCTAATCTCAAAGAAGGACAGTCTGTGAGCTCCCACGTACTTAATATGATTGAGTACGTGGAAACTCTTAATGGGCTGGGATGTCGGATCCAGGAGGAGATAGCTGTGGACCGAGTGCTCCACTCACTCTCTCAGGTCAAGGGATTTAACCAATTTCGAGTAAATTATAATATGGCCAACATGAAGAAAAGTTTTCATGAGCTCCATTCTCTGCTTGTGCAAGCAGAGAAATATATGGGATTGAGTGGGAGCACGAGGAAAGATGTTCTGGCTATTAGTGTTAAAGGTAAGAAAACGTTTATGAGGAATATAGGTAAAAAGCCCGTACAGGTTAAGGGCAAGGGAAAGGCTATTGCGAATAGCTCTACCAAACCTAAACCTAAGAAGGGTAATCCTCTGAAAGACAATTGTAATTATTGTAATGG
>VHZZ01005454.1:2179-14562 GCA_009801015.1 Silene noctiflora
TTGACTCATCAATTCCTAGTAAGCGGCCTGAAAAAACAACAAATAAGGAAGAAATGTTATATATAATTAAACAAAAAAGGCTTCTATCCTAAGTCAATTAACATAATTAATCAAAAATGGCTTCTATCCTAAGTCAATTAACATAATTAAACAAAAATGGCTTCTATCGTAAGTCAATTAACATAATTAATCAAAAATGGCTTCTATCCTAAGTCAAGTAACATAATTAAACAAAAATGGCTTCTATCCTAAGTCAATTAACATAATTAATCAAAAATGGCTTCTATCCTAAGTCAAGTAACATATTAAACAAAGATGGCTTCTATCCTAAGTCAATTTCAATCGAAACCCAAAAAAAACTGACGGAATTTAGTACTGACGGAATTTCCGTCAGAATTATTTGGCGCGTTGACCAAGTCAATGACGCAAAAAAATGACTGACGGATTATCCGTTAGAATTCCGTCAGTATGTAGGAATTCTGACGGATTATCCTTCAGACATCTGACGGATTTTCCGTCGGATAATGTCTGACGGATAATCCGTCAGAATTCCGACATGCTGACGGATATTCCGTCAGTCATTTTTTTTAACACCCAGAAAACGCGAGGATCCTCATTTCCCCAAATCAATTTCAATCGAAACCCAAAGGAGATTGTTTCGGATCGTGACCCTAGGTTTTGTTTAAAATTTTAGAAAGCTTTGCAAGATGCTATGGGTAGCAAGTTGTTGATGAGTATTGCTTTTAATGCCGCTACCGATGGACAAACCGAGAGAACCAATCAAACCCTTGAAGATTTGTTGCGCACTTGTGCCCTATGCTTTCAAGCTAGTTGGGAGAAAAATCTGCCTTTTGTGGAATTATCCTAAAAAAATAGTTATCATGCTTCTATCAAGATGACCCCTTATGAAGCCTTGTATGGAAGGAAGTGTGGTAGTCCGATTTGTTGGGATATAACAAGCGATGTTCGTGATTTAGGACCCGACAATTTAATCGAGACGATTGACCATGTGAAGCTCATCCGAGAGAGAATGAAAGTCGCTCAAGATCACCAAAAGTCATATGCCGATATTCGTCGTCGACCCCCGAAATTTGAAGTTGGTGATAAGGTGTTCTTGAAAGTATCCCTATGAAAGGAGTGAGAAGGTTTGGTGTGAAAGGGAAGTTGAGTCTTAAGTACATTGAAACCTTTTGATATTGTGAAGAGAATTGGTGCTGTGGCTTAAAAATTGGATTTACCCCCGAGTTTGGGTAAAGTTTATGATGTTTTTCATGTCTCTCAACTTAGGAAATACATTAGCGACCCTAATCATCTGTTGCAAAATAAAATTCTCGAGCTTGAGCCAATGCTATCTTTTGTAGAGAGACCAATTCGCATCTTGGACAAGAAGGATAAGAATTTGAGGAGTAAGGTTGTACCCTTAGTGAAGGTATTGTGGAAGTGTGGCAATGTGGCAATGTGGAAGAGGAGACGTGGGAACCAGAAGCTTCTATGCTTAGCAAGTACCCTAGTTTGTTCCTGTTTGGCAATCTCTGTTGCTTCAAGTATCGAGGACGAAACTTTTTAAAAGGAGGGAAGATTGTAACACCTACGATTTTTCGTTTATAGTCTTAAAAGTATTTTAAAATTTTAATTAAGGCTAATTATGTTTTAAAACTTCTTTTTGGCAAAAATATAGTTTTGGAAGTATAATATTTATAGATAGATAATAACGTCCGTCTTGAGTGAATAGTAGCCTTGAGACATATCTCTAGCAAAAATCAACTCAAAATGAGTTGCTTTGGGCTTAAGCATGTTATTGGGCATATTTACTACGATTCCCTTGTCACAAACCTCTCATACTTCATCTTCAACCTCCATAAAAATCTGAAAAACCCCTCTTCCTCCATCTCCGTTGAACACCCTTCATCTTTAAAGCTTAAAACCTTCATATCTCCCTCAATTCTCAACTAAATCGTCCCATTCTTACGCCATTCTTCCTGTTTTCTTGTTCTCCATCTTACCAAGTAATAAAGTCTAGTATTTTCTCTACTTTTATAAATTTTATTTTTCTAGGGTTTGCCAAAATTGACCCTTTTAATTGTATTGTGTCTCTAGGAAGCAATTTGGACAACCCGTAAGAAGATTTGTTCGAGATTGACGATACTTTGGACGAGTAAACTGCAAAGAAGGTAACGGTGATAGGTTACTCGACATTTATATCAAATTATGTGTTTTTAGTGTGAAAGATTTAGTCTTTATGTGATTAAAGTTGATAACTTTACATGTTGTTATGTTTCTTGGTTGTTTGTTTAATGAATGGTTCCACTTATGTTTGTTGAAATATTTTAGTATGAAACCACATGCTTTGTTTCATGAATAGAATGGATTAGTCTCATGTATTGATGTCAAGGATGGATTGTGGTTTGTATCATGTTATTGTATCCTTTTATGTCATGAAATTGTTTAAGGAAAGTATTTGTATGTGAACAATTGAGAATAAGCTAGTAACTTGGATATTTAAACAATTGGTTTGGAACAATTGGGTAAAATTTTGTTTGTTGAAATATGTGAACTATTGATTTCCGTCTCAAGTATATGTCACACCTCAAGTATACATGTTAAATTGCTTGTTGATTACATGTTCATAGTTAATTGTATGCATTTATGTTGAAGTGTGTGAGCTTGGTGCGGTTCTTGAGCTAGGCACAGCTGCCTAAGAAGGGCACGGCTCATTGGGCATGGCTCCTTGGTGCCTGATGTAGTTGGGCACGGCTGATCAAGGCAAGCCACTGCCAGTTGGGCGCGGTGCCTTAGTTCCTGCATGAGTACGACGCAGTTGATGCCACACCATTCACAACTTTCTTCTTTCTTTGTTTAAGCACTTAATTAACTTATATTATGCCATGGGCTTATATTGTGGACCTTGAGTGACCATACTACCATGATTTATGCTTATAAATGACTCGGGTTTGGGTTGTTTACGTTTGTCTCGTGTTTTACATAATGAAACTCAATTGTTATCATTTGGTTATACTTTGTTCAAATAACATATGAATGTGAAGTATAATGTTACTCATGTTAAGTAATGACCTCTCATGCTTCATATGTCTGCCCCTTTGATTTGTTACCGTTTCTGTTTGTTGAACAATTTTAGTATGAAATCACATGCTTTGTTTCATGAATAGAATGGATTAGTCTCATGTGTGGATGTTAGGGATAGATTGTTGTTTCTATCATGTTATTGTATCCTTTTATGTCATGAAATTGTTGAAGGGAAGTGTTTGTATGTGAACAATTGAGAAAAAGCTAACTTGGATATGTAAACAATTGGTTTGGAACAATTGGGTAAAGTTTTTTGTTGCGATATGTAAACTACTTATTTCCGTCTCAAGTATATGTCCCATCTCGAGTATACATGTGAAATTGCTTCACTACTACAAAAATCATTATAGACATCACTTAATAGACATCAGAGATTTTAAAAAACACATGTATAAATTATAGACATCGGAGTTTTTTAAAACATTGATGTCTATACAATTCAATATGCATCGGGTTTTTAAAAAAAATGATGTCAATTTAAAGCACGCCTTTAATAGACATGGGACGTTTAAACATCCGTTGTCTATTAGGTTTTCTAAAATAGGTTTAAAATCGCACCCATATCAAACTGCTCAGTACTCACCTTGCCTCTTTCGTTCGCCTCACACTAAGAATCTACATCTCTCACACTAAACACTAAACATCTCCATCTCTCACACTACCACAAGTGGCCATGGCTGAGGACCAGCAGCCACCATTACTCACTTAACAACTTATCACACACATCACACAATAACCTAGATTCGCCAACAGCCCCCACATCTCAGATCCCAAATCCCAAATCCCTAAAAACTCACCTTCCTAAAATCACAATCACAATTACGAAACCATGTCTTCCGAATTATTGTTGAAGCGATCATGGAGCGGATGCGTTACAAAGAACGATTTGTAAGGTAACAATTGCGAGCATCTTACGCTTTGTTCTAGCTGCGGTAAATCAATGGCGGAATCTTGCGGCAAATATTACTAGTGCGGCACTCCTCTTACGCGCTTTATTAAGGTAAGCTACCTTCATTAAATTGTATGTTCGATTTCTATAACTTTAATTATTTCAATTTTGACTAATTAGGGTTTTTGTGTTGTGGTTTTTGTTTTAGGAGTATAATGTTAGGGCGAGCTCCAGTAGTGATAAGAATTATTTTATTGGGAGGTTTGCGACAGGTTTGCTTAGTTTTTCCAAGAAGAATTCTGCTAAAAATTAGTGGAGTTTGCACAAGGAAAGGATTAGTGTTCGTCAGATGACAGATTCTTTGAGGGTACTTTAATTCTTTTTTTTTTTTGTGTTTTGGACTTGTTTTCTCTTTGTGGAAAATGGAAATGGTTCTGTCGAAAGTCGTTGTTTCTTATGTAACTAGTTGAGGAGGAATTTAGCTAGGAGATTATGTGTGTTAGCATTTACTTGTGTAACTTGGTTTAGTCAAGTATTGGTGTTTTTTTCTCTTGCCAAAGTTATAACCTTTACTTGGATGTGTAGCTACTGTAAATTTGTCCTCTTGTTCAAACATTTTGAATTAGAATGCTCTCATAGTCTGCCATGAGTGATTCCTTTAATCGAATTCGTGGGATTGATTCAGTACTTTATGCTAAGAATTTAACTTCCATCTTATTTTCTAATTGATTTCTAAAACACGCCCCAATTCTACTATTTGAGATCACACTGACACTTTTCAGTTCATAATTGTTACAAAAACTGCCTGATTGTCTTAAACTTAACTCCATGTTATTCGGTATAGTTGTATTCATATAGACAGTCATATTTTCCTGGTAGATGTTGAATTGTATACCCCTTAGCTTATTCAATTATGGATGAGTAGTAAATAGGGGATTTTCTATTTAAAATTTGCAGGAGGATCAAACAAGAGAAACTTGGCACGAAAAACATATTTGCGTCAAATTTCATTACTTTATCTTAGAAGCCTTTTTTGACAGGTTTTACTACTCTTCTACTTGACTTTCACATTGATGGTCGTTTAGTATTTAATTTGCAACCTCTCAGTTTATTATATATGAGAATACAATTACTCCGAAAATTAAACCAATTACTTGCTTTTTCTTTGTTTTATTCACTATGTAAATTATAAGTGCACCTTTTAATGGAAATTAACCATATCTGAGTTGGAAAATGTCGACATTGGAGTTGGACATGAGGCCTACAACTAGGATGCGTCTAACTGAAACATGCTGAAATGGTTCAAACTTCAAAGTGGTGTTCTAGATTGATCATTCTCATGTTTCTTTTTCTTTGTCTTAGTTCTCAATTAAGAGGTTATAATGTTGTGGGGTCTCAATGCTGATACTAAAAAACTCCAAGAGCATTTGTAAATCCCAGAATGGCAGGTCAAATTTGGAGTAGAATGCATGTTTAATTGGTCGGTATTATTCATTGACCGACTAACAATTTGTGTGTGGCTTTATATCCTGCAATATAGGTAATTTATGGCTCATGGGGAACTACACTGGCTATTATAGCCATTAACATCCTGAAAAAAGGTATTATTTTAACAAAATTGTTGATTCCTTGTGATGCGTAGCCTGCTCCTGACCTTTATTTGTAATAAGAAATTGCCTGATGTTGTTGGTGGTTAGTGGTTTGGTGTATAGAAACATCTTTCTCTTGCAGAAAGTGTATAGGGAGTAAGTTATCTCACAAGAAGGCTAAGATAAGGCATATTCATGCCTTTTATCTTTATCTCCTTAGAAAGAGTAAGTTTTCACACAAATGTTAAAAATAATTCTTTTAGATTTTGTTTTTTATTGTCCCTTGTTGATGGAGTGAAGCTTTAATGTTGTTGGTAGTTCAATGTATAGTTTAAAGTAGTTGTATCTAGATGTAAATTAAGATTGTGAGACTTTGGTTGTAAGACTAAATAAATTAAGGACCTCAAAATGAGGTCAATTTTTCGGGTGCTATCTGATTAATAATGTAATTGTGTGTTGATTATATTCTCTTTAATTTCGTATTTGTCTTTGTATTGGAAAAGAATTTGCTAAAAGAAGTAGATAAAGATAAAGATATTCGTATTTGACTTTGCTTAACTGGACAAAATATTTAAAAGAGGACTTACAGTGTTACAAGGATGAGGTAGCTGAAATGAAGCTTTAATGTTTATGAAATGAAGCTAGATAAAGATATTCGTATTTGGCTTTGTCTTTGCATTGATTATTTTCTCTTTAATTTTGTAGCAGAATAAGGTGATTCCAAGACTAGGATATTCGCAACGACCAGCGTTCAGCCTTCTTCGACTTATTTTTTACACATCAAGTAAATTTATAGTATATTGGTTTCTATTTTTTTTATAGATTAGTTTTCTAAAGTAGATTTGACAAATTATTCATGGTAGATCTTGTTGTAATTACCTTTGGATCTCTATTTATTGTATAGAGATATTTTTTGTTGATTGTGGAATTATTTTACATTGTCATCATGTGTACGACTAATATGGGCAACAACATAATATATATATTTTTTTTTATAAAAATTAATAATTATGGACAACATATTTTTGCAAAAGTCTGATGTCTATGTTTTAAAAGAGACATCGGCTTTTTTAGATACCCGATGTCTATTTTAGAAATAGACATCAGACTTTTTTTAAAATCCGATGCCTAAAAGATATATAAACATCGGTTTTCCAAAAAATCCGATGTCCATTGATCAAATAGACATTAGACTTAAGTCTGTTATCTATTGTCTTATAATGCACATCACTCAACTTAACATCGGAAGCATATCTGATGTGTATTATCCAAATAGTCCGATGTCTATCATGGTTATTGCAGTAGTGCTTGTTGATTACATGTTCATAGTCGATTGTATGCATTTATGTCAAAGTGTGTGAGCTTGGTATCGTTCTTGAGCTGGGAACGTCTGCCTAGGCAGGGCACGATTCATTGGGCATGGCTCCTTGGTGCCTGATGTAGCTGGACACGGCTGAGCAAGGCACAACACGACCAGTTGGGCATGGTGCCTTGGTTCCTGCATGAGTATGACACGGTTCATGCCACACCATTCGCAACTTTCTTCTTTCTTTGTTTAAGCACTCAATTGAGTTATATTATGCTATAAGATTGTTTTGTGGACCTTTAATGACCCTACTACCATGTTGTATGCTTATAAATGACTCGGGTTTAGGTTGTTTACGCTTGTCTCGTGTTTTACAAAACGAAACTCAGTTGTTATCGTTTGGTTATACTTTGTTCAAAGGACATATGAATTTGAAGTATAATGTTACTCATGTTAAGTAATGACCTTTCATGCTTCATATGTGAGCCCCTTTGATTTGTTTACATTTTATTTCATGTTTCGTAATACTTGACTTGCCTTGTTATCATTGGTTTACATCCCTTTCAAGTAACTTATAATTAAGTTCTGAATCATTCATTTATGTTTCAATTGTATGAAATGACATATATTACCTCTCATTTGATGCTTGTGAGTTTGTCACAATGCTAAATTCTTGCGTATGTTGTCTTTACGCCCCACTTGAGTTGTTTCCCAAGTGTGGGTTCACTCTTGTCATTTCCACCTCCTTTGGAACGTTTACCAATTGTGAGGTACTCGACTTCCGTTTGTTTATCGAGTATTGGATGCGAAGCGTTTATAGCATGTCGTTCGAGAAACGTTTATCCCGAGAGTCAAACCAGGTTTAGACTAGGACCGTATTGTTATCTTAGTCCAACTAAGAGGAATTTGAGTCTAGAGTAGTAAAGATTTGGTATGTGACTTGAATGATTACTCATGCGAATTATCACTTGATCTCGCTCTTGTGTTTTTCTTATTGTTTATTAACTCGAATTTCTTATGTTTGCATATCTCTTGTTATGTATGACCGCATTCACATTGCTATGGAATGTATTTGCACATTCTTTTATGGTTGTTTAATTTAGTTCTCTTTTATGTTTGTTTTGATGAAATGTGGCTGGAAGAACCTTGAGTTACTCCCCACTGACTGTGGCGTTCATGTTTATATGAATGACAAGCATCACTTCGTGCATTTATGGGGTGAAGACATGTGTGAGCTAGCGAGTACCTTGACTTTTGGATTTTTGCTTAATATTATGCTTAGACTCACCCTTTTAAAACATGTTATTCGTGGGATATCTTTTCCCCTCACTTTCTAGACTTGGTTTGTAATAACCTAAGTTTATTTATTCGCACTTGTTTAATTGTGTTAGTGATACCTCGTGTTAAACTTTAAAAAGTTTTAAAAATTTCGTGATTTTCGTTGCAAATTTATTAGTTATATCTTCCGCTCTAATGCATGGTGTCACATATTTGGTCTTGTATAATGGAGGTAAACTTCAGATGGAACCCTAATGGTGATTTGGTACCTTCTTGATGGGTTTAGTTTCTAAGCTTAATGATATAAGTTCTATTTTTAAGTTCTTGTTATTAGTGACGATAATTTACTTTTGTTGAGCGTGATAATGGTTACCTGGGAACTCTTTCAAGCAAAAGTTGTTGCTAAGACTATTAGATCTTCATTATTTTTATTTCACTTGTGGTATTGTGGTGTGATAGTTGAAGATAATAGAATGTTGTGGGAGTAGTGAACCTTGAGTTAGGTTGAACCGGAGAATGTGATTGGTTAACATATTTACCATGTGCTTGGTGATGATTATGGTTTGTGAATGGAACTATTTATGCTTGTGATTTGGGTGTAATTAGGATTACATTTGAGATGTTACAGTGTACAAAAGTAGTTTGAATGAGAATCATTAATTGAGGATTTTATAGGTTGAGAGACTCCTAGTGAATGCTAGTGGGTATTGGTTGCAATATAGCTTTGATCTTGAGATTTATGGAAGATGTTTGTAGGAACCTAATAATCGGAAGTTTTAAAGTTATAATTGTGCTAAGTTACATTGTCTCGAGGACTAGATTACAAGTATATTTGACGCGATGTTGAATTAAAAAAGTCCTTTGGAATGATGTGGTTATAACAATGTTTTCGTAAAGATATTTAAGGAACCGTTTATGAAGACTTTGTTATTTGAGATTTGAGTGTTTAGCATTTTCCCTCTTAATGAGTTTTCTTTTTCTTTGACCATAAACCTTATCCTTAATTTCTCTCTTGCTTATTTCGATAAGCCTTTTTGTTTGGGATAACTCCAGATGTCGGTAAAATTCTATGCTCGTTAACCTCTGTATTGACTTACCCTCGACTTTTTACTCTAAGAGGCCGACTTAGTTCTTTTCGTTCATTGAGTGTTGATTTTGTTACTGTGGTTTGTGATTGTGATGTCTGAGTTGTTTTTTATTTTGTGCAATTTCTAGCTATTTCGAGTTAACCTTGAGAAAATTTCCAACTTTTATGTTGTGTTTGCAAATATAACCTCTTTTAGAAGTTCGAGAATGGATTTTTCATTTTTACTTTAGCTTTGGTGTTCGATTTGATGCTAGGATTCGTTTTTGTAGATGTCTAATAACTGAATTTGTACTTATAGACGTATGATTTTGAGTTTTACTTTGTCTTTGATTTGGATTGATAGAGTTCTTGTATGCGCAACAAGAGCTCTTTCGTTCCCCTGACGAGGACTTGTGCATTTGAAATCTTTCTTAAACCTTTTTGGACAAATTCTATTTTTTGATTTTCAAACCTTGTAAATGTTTTGGTTTCCGATTTTGGAAAACTGGTTTTATCCTTGTAACTTTTTCGTTTTCTTCTTTGAAGTTTTGAAGATGAAACTTTTTGAAAATGGGGTGATTTTAACACCCACGATTTTATCTTTATGGATATTTCATTAAATCACTAATTTAGTAATATGAACTTTTATCCTCCCTCATATTAACTAAGTTCATCCACATTTGTTTTGGGGTGGAATTTAGTGGTATGGTGATATATGGATGTAAATGAGAGTAAGAGAGAAAAAGTGGGGTTATAGGTTATTATGACCACAAATAATAAACAAATAAAGAAAGTGGAATATTTTTGTGAATTTGCCGTTTTAGGAAATGTGGAACATCTTAGAGAATATGAGAGAGTATTAATTAGTAAATTACTTTAAACCGTTAATTTAATATTATATTCTTTTACTTTTATGAGAAATTTCATTTTAATTTAGTTTGGTCAAAACCGCTTTGAATTAGCCCAAATAAAGTTAAGAATTGGATTCTATGCGAAATTTGAGTAAAACCCAACTCATTACGATACAAGTCAAGTTTAAGCTAATCGGATCGAAATTTTAAGTCTAAAGTTGAAGGAAACCTTCATTCATTCATCTTCAACAAAAATCTCATCATTTTCTTTGTTCGTAAATGTAATACCCCTGATTTTATAGTTGTGCACTTAGCCGAGTGCGACAGAGTACTCGACCAAGTGGCACTCACTCGACCGATTTTGGTGACTGAGTGTCTTCTTGGCTTAAACCTAGATTCTGGTAGAGAGTCACTCGACCGAGTGATTGGTGCACTTGAACGAGTGCCTTTGAGCACTTGATTGAGTGTATAGGCCCAGACCCAGTTTTCGCTTGTTGGCCTGGGCCCCGTGTGTTAGTCCTTGCTATATATACTTCCTTTTATGACCCCTTCTTCTGTTTTGAAACCCTAAACACCTCCCACACTATTTCAACCACCCCAAAACCTCTTAGTTATTCGTATAATCTTATCCCTTGAAGATTCACCTTTGTCTTGTGAGATTTTATGCTCAAGCATCACACTTTCTCATTTCTTTACTTTTGTAAGTTGTTATTCATCCTTTTTCTTTTCTTATTCTTAGTACTAACCCTAGAATTTGGGGGTTTTGTCTTATGGGGATTATGTTAGGGTGTTAGGTAATTAAATGGTTTAATTGAGGGATTAAGAGTATTATTATTGTTGCAGAACATATTTGTGGTAGTATTTTTCCTTAATTAATTGTTGAAGGATACTTCTTATAGGTGCCCTTCTATAGTGTGTATGCTTGGTAGTTGAAGATTTGTAAGAGGTAGGGTTTCCCTACTCGGTCTTAGTAATATGGTTGTTTAAATTTGCATTAATTGCCATGAATTTCTTAGTAAATGACATAACTTCATTATAACATGAATTATTGGGAAATTGATTTTGGTAGCGTATTAGTGTTGGAAATTCACCATATCATGTCAATGGGAAAATGGTATTAGTTTCACATTATCATTTAAATTTCATTACAACATGAAATTGATAAAGGGTGACTAAAGAATTGGAATAAATATAGGTACATTAATTCATGATATATTGTGGTTCATGTTAATGTGAAATAGATTATTTGATATACATTGTATGGCACTTTGGTTACTTGTGGATGTTGGAGTATGTTGGTGGCGGATTTTTGGTTTTTTGGTTGAGTTGCTGTGGAGAAGTAAGACGGCTCGAGAGACCGTCTTGTGCTTATGTCGCTCCTTAGAGTTTTCCACTCTAAGAAGGACGTGCACGTTTATGACTTGAGTATGGAGGGACTCGTGTGGTGTCACGACGTATGGTTCGGCTAGCACCCGGGCGTGGTACTTTGGGCGTGTTCCCTATATCTTTTAGGGATTGTGGTTAGACTATTGGTGGAGGTGTTGTGATGTTATCACCGGGTTTAATACCCCGTATTTTTATATCTCGTAATAATAAAATATTAATATTATTATCATAAGCTAGATATTATAATTATATACATTAAAAATATTTAATATTCGTAAATATCTATGATTATATATATATATATATATATATATATATATATATATATATATATATATATACGATATTTAATAATTACGATGCGTGGACGATAATTGAGATAACTATATTTAATATATA
The DNA here is from genome assembly GCA_009801015.1 of Silene noctiflora. Taxonomy (NCBI): domain Eukaryota; kingdom Viridiplantae; phylum Streptophyta; class Magnoliopsida; order Caryophyllales; family Caryophyllaceae; genus Silene; species Silene noctiflora. Next base: position 14,028 of record VHZZ01005454.1, read on the forward strand.
TATATTACGCTTTACGTAACGAGTTCGTTAATTAATAAAATAATGAGACGGTGTTGGGAATGGGGGTAAGCACCGTGTATGCCTAGGTAGACCGAGTATTTTACGAGGTAAATTAAAAGTTTTTACGAAGTTTGAATGTGGTCATTTACGAGGCATAAGAATCAACGATTCATTGAACCTTTTGAAAGCATTTTGAATGCTTCTTAAACCTACCTTCCACACGAGTTCATCATTCATTCATACACCATATTTCTGAAAATTGTAATGGGAGTGATAGAGGGAGAAAGCTAGGACTTTGAGACGGGAATCGTTCAAGGTACGATTTATATTATCACTTTATCGTTTCATTTTAGTTTCACGCGCACCTACCTTGGACTCGACCACACCTAGACCTAGGCTGAATCGACAGACCTGACCCAGACCCTAGGCTAAATTGGGACCACCTGATGCGTGCATATTCTATAGACTTTACGGTCCATATTTGCACGCATTTCTATGCTAATTAAGTGATTCATTGTCGCTTTATGCCCCGAAT
>VHZZ01005458.1:90278-101749 GCA_009801015.1 Silene noctiflora
AAAAAAAAAAAAAGAAAAAAAAAAGCTGAAACGTGTGATTCATTAAAAAAAAATAACAAAGAAGTATGAATCATGGAGTAACGTCCTAATGTGGTATGAGTAATTCATGTACTATTATTGTGGCTTGTTGCGAATTGGTTGTGTACGTTATGTTCAATTCATTGTAATTCATGTACTAATTTTGTTGTACTGCGAGTTTAATTCCCTAATCGTTACAAACCCTAATTTAATTAGTGTAAACAAACCCTAATATAATTAATAAAGAATTAGAATTATTACCTGATCAATACAAGAATTAACATCCATAATTGTGTAATTTGACTTGATTAATTTTGTGAGGGAGAGAATTAGAGAAAATTAGAGAGAATTAGGCAAAGGGCATACTATGGAAAAATAATGAAAAAAAATCCATGAAAAAAGTAAAACTCGTACATGAATGAACAACTACGCATTATAAATATCTAACTTTTATATTTGGGATATTCTACGGTGTACTCCTGTGTTTTTCTGTTTTCTATGTTGTACCCCTAAATTTTTGAAATTGTATGGTGTACCCCTAAACTTTTTACTTATTCTCCATCATGACCTACTTCAAATCTTCGTTAACTTTATCATTATAAAATAGCCGTAATTTGACCTTTATTTTGACTTATTAATGTTGTATTACCATCTTATACGAAAAGCATCACAAATCACTTTTAATAAGCACAAACTATTATTAAAAACCTATGTTATGAAGCATGAAATAATAATGGCTATTTGATGAATTTGAGTTAAATTCATATACTATTTGGTGGGTTAATGATTATTCGGCGAACTAATACTAAATGTGTAGGTTGTCAAATAATTGGAATGATAAATAGACGATTTGATAGATCATTTAAGAAATTAAGCTTGTAAATGTATAGACTAATGTATAGAGTTCAGGGTATACCATAGAATTTCGAACATAGAAAACCGAAAAACTCGGGGGTACACCATAGAATATTCCTTTATATTTTTCCCACATACATAGCTAACGATATTCTGGCATAAAATACGCGTTGGCAAACGTGAAAAAATAAAGTATTAGTGTGGAATTGAACGGGGGAAGTAGCACATTAGTTTAAAAACAAAAAAGAAGGCTATAATTTAGGTATAGGACTTATAAGTTGACGTGATCAAGTAAAGTAAGAAAAGATGGGAGAGCCAAGAATAATGGTGTGCTTGTGAGTTGTGAATTTGTGATGGAGCACTCAAAGGCACACCATATCTATGTATATAGTCGCATAGCTTCTGTAATTCAAAGACTTTGGGTGTTTCCACTGTTTCATCCACTCACTTAACCACTATAGTAATTACTTTATGCTTCAATGCTCTATTAAACAGCTTTTAAATGTTTTGGTTGTGGTATAAATGATCACCATTACGACTCTACGTTTAATTATTTTCCATCTTTTGTTTCAACAGGCTTTCATTGTCGACAGACTGTATCTAACTAATTATTCGCTCTATTTATTTTATCGCATTACTTAAGTTTTTATTTATAAATCGAGTTTTCGTCTATTATTTTGGTTTCATTACTTTGTTAATAAGTCAAACTTATCAAGTTAAATACAAAATCGATTTCATTTCAATCAATATTAAGCTCAATGATTGGTCCGGTCATTAATCTTATCAGGCCAATATCGAATTGGATCGGGCCGCTGATCATCAAGTATATATTAGGTCACAAATGGGTTGGGTTCCTAAATTTTCGGGTTCTATTGGATTGGTTTTCGAGCGGGTCGAGTTTGGTGGGTTGAACTTTGCCAACTCTAGTACTCTTTTAATTGTATGCTTCCCCTTGTGGCTCCAGTTTTAACTTGTCTTATTCAAGTCAATTGTTATCTATCTCTGTTTTGAGGTGTTGTATTACGTAATTGTTATCTATTTTTATTTTTGGCAAGTGGACATGTGATGTGGATAAAAGGACATATGAGAGAACTCTTACGTTTATCATTATTTTCCTTTCTTTTTTATCATTTCCTTGTTTTTATGTTAAAACGAATAGATAACAAGTGATCGGGACAGAGGAAATATCTTTTATGTTACTGCTATGGATCCATTATATTTATACTAATCAATATTAAAAGGGACATGAAATGTCACCATGTCTTCATATATAAGAACTCACACAAATAATTAATGTGCTCCTTCTGTCAATAATTTACACTTGTTTTATTTCTTCCTTACAAAATAAAACAAGTGTCGTAAACTATTCACTTAGATAAGGAGTACCTTTTTATACTTGATTAACTTGAATACCAATGACTTCTATCTCACTTCACCCTAATCCTTGACTAAAGACATTTTACAACTCAAAATAAACAAGTAAAACTTGCTAAAACTTAATTTAGTCCATTAACGAAAGTGTAATACTAAGAATTAAAATAGAGCGAGTTTAGTCCATTAACGAAAAGTGAATACCAATGACTTCGCATCACAAATCGGAATCCATTAACGAAAAGTGTAAGTGAACATGTGTCCTATCATCATTGGGTGTTGACGGGATTTCTGTAAATTTCAATATCGAGGGATATGGGTATTTACAAATTAACTACAATTGTTAATGTGTAATACTAAGAATTAAAATAAAGCGAATTTTACATTTTTACTCTGAATAAAATTGACCATGTAAATGAAACATTTTTTTTAAATAAGTTTATGATAAAAAAAATAAATAAATAAGAATTGTTAGTTTAATTACAAAAAAGTGTGCTTATTTTTATGCATTTAAAGCCTCTGATGAAGCATATAACTATTTTTGCAATTTTTATTACAATATATGGAGTAACAATATAAAAAAAGTAACAAATTTAAAAAATAAAAAAGTGAAAAGTACACGCTGATTTTAATAATATGAGTAAAATATGCATACGTTTTAAATATAATAATTTACAACATTTAAGATACATATATTGGACTAATGAAATAATAATGAATAAAATATATTTGGCCTAACTATAAAAGTTATGGTGTTAGATAAGAGCTATTGTCACACATAAAGGCCATATATTAGGTTCAATACATATCCAAATAAAGTTAGGCCCAATTTTTAGTTAAAAGCATAAAGCTGAGAAATTTTTCAGTTTTCTAATTTTTTTAATATAAAGGGGATACCACGAGCCCACGAGAGGAAGGCATACAATTTGTGCTGTGTATTTAACCAATGAACAACTAAAAAATCAACAAAAGGTTGAAAAAGACCTTTCAGAAGCTAAACAAAACTCATAACCACATGCTCAACCAAACGTAACAAAATGTAGTAAAAAAAATCCATTATAATCTTCCCAGAAATGAGCATATAGCACTCCAAAAACATGAAGGCCGATATATTCGGGTATATATGTTTTAAACTTAAAACGGGTCAACCATTTAGATAGATGAAACAAATCACGTATTTGTTAGACTTACGCTTTTATCATTCTATTCTTGGTCCATTTATCTATTTGACTTATTTTTAGTTTAAGACAATATACCAATTTTAAACAATAATTTTTGTGCCCCTATCAATTTCTATAAACATTACTCCTATGAATCCGTTATAATTATAGTCGGAGATATTTGAAGCCACATAAAATGTCTCCATGACTTGATATAACTCACAAAAATAACTAGTCGTAATAAATTAGTACCTTTATCCCAATTATTTATTTCTTATAATTGTTTATACAAAGAAATTTTAATGAAAGACAAACAAATAATTGTGACGGAGGGACTATCGACAATCATTGTTCCTTGAGGTTACACTCGAATAACAATGACTTCTATCTCACTTTACCCTAATCCTTGACTAAACACATTTGACAAGCCAGATAAACAAGCAAAAAAACTTAACCATTTAGTCCCCACCATTTGGTTGTATTCACTCCCAAGTCCCAACCTTAATACTCGAGCAAGCAATAATAAACATCACCATTCAACCCCCCCCACATTCCACAAACCTTGAAACAATCCCAAACAAAAATCCCTAACTATCAACACTTCCACCTGAAAAAACTCCCCACAAAAATCCAACAAAATTCACAACACTCCAACATTAACAAGAATAAAAATGGCCACATTTATGCTCATAATGTCCTTCCTCCTCCTTGTCCACTATTTCCCTACTGAATTAGCTTTCGGCTTCGGCGGCGGTGTAGGTGTTGGCATTGGCAGTGGCAGTGGCAGTGGCAGTGGTCCTGGTGGCGGCGTATGGGTGGGCGGAGGCGTCAGCAATCCATACCCAAACCCGAACCCGCCGACATTATCACCATCATCCTCCAACCTGAATGATGCATATAAGGCACTTCAAGCATGGAAATTAGCCATAAGTGAAGACCCAAATGGGATATTAACAAATTGGGTTGGTCCAAATGTGTGTAATTATAAAGGTGTATTTTGCACAAACATGCAAAATAATTATGGTAATGATTACACACCTATAATTACAACAATAACATCTATTGATCTCAACCATGCCAATCTCAAGGGTGTTTTGGTAAAAGAACTTTCTTTACTCACACAATTATCAATCTTACATCTCAATTCTAACAGATTTTCAGGCTCCATTCCTGATACTTTCAAAGACCTTGAATTCCTTACTGAACTAGACTTGAGTAATAATCTTTTTTCGGGCGCGTTTCCGACAACAGTGATTTACATGCCAAATCTCATGTATTTAGACTTAAGATTCAATAGTTTTTCAGGGGAATTACCTGAAGATCTGTTCAACAAACAACTTGATGCCATTCTCCTGAATAATAATCAGTTTTCAGGACAACTCCCACAAAGTATGGGAAACTCACCTGCATCTGTCATTAACTTGGCGAATAATATTTTTACTGGTGTTATTCCTGCAAGTTTAGGGTACATTAACTCAAGATTAAAGGAAGTATTGTTCTTAAATAATCAATTAAGCGGGTGTATACCGGAAGGCGTAGGATTATTCTCAGATATGCAAGTATTGGATGTGAGTTATAATTCGTTAATGGGTCATGTACCAGATTCATTATCATGTCTTGAAGATATACAGGTTTTGAATTTGGCGCATAATAAGTTATCTGGGGAATTATCAGATCTGGTGTGTTCGTTGAAAAACCTGGTGAATTTGAGTGTTGAGTACAATTTCTTTTCTGGGTTAAGTCAGAAATGTACAAATTTGTTTTTAAGAAGTGTTGGGTTTGATTTTTCATTGAATTGTATTCCTGGGAAAGGCATGCAACGGCCGCAACCTGATTGTTCAATGATACCGGGAATTGGGGGAAATTCATGTCCTAGAATTCCATCAACTAAGCCTCTTGTTTGTGGGAATTTGCTTAATCTTGTACTTAATCTTGGTCCTGTCCCGTTATCGCCTTGAGTTTTTTAGATTAGGGTTTCTGGGAATTTTAATTAGTAAAGAGGATGGATGGATTTGCTCAATTGATTGTTGGGTTGTAATCTGTAATTGAGGTTGGTGAATATTGTGCTCTCTCATTTAGTAGTATGACAGTTCATGATTTTGACTATATAATTAATGGCTCTATTCAATTGTGTATCATCTCATCTCATCTCATCTCATCTATTCTATTGCTTGTATAGTTGTAAATCATGTGTTTCCTATCTTTATCTTCCCATCTTTTTCATTCGTGTAGTTTGGAGACGATAAACTTTGAGTATACGTAATAGCCTACAGATAACGTACAAGTATGTCTATGATAACTGTCAGTACGACTACCCTGTTGTATTAGACATCATGTACTCCAAACATAAGATCGGCAAGCTACCCGGCTAGTTGATACCACATTTCCTCTCCTCACAAGTCACGAACACCCAAACCCATTCACCCACACATTGCCACTGGCCCACTACCACCCAAGTGACCCAATTCATCGACTAGCCCCACCACCGCGAGGACTCGAGTACCATAATGCAAGGTTATTTTTCAGTGGAGTGAAATTATTTTCGGTTTCATCACTCAAATTTATATCATCTCTTTCAACGATGTTGACGAGGATTGAGGAAGATGCTTGGTGATATGTATTGTCTCATCTCTATCCCACATTCTTGTGGCACATTGACAAACGACAGGGAATACATTATAAACGTGTGTGTTTGCTTATGTGTCAAAGTGAGAGAGACGGGGAGAATGTAGAGCATCCTTTTGTGATTCAAAATTGTGTTTCCTGTGGATTAGCTACATCGCGCATCAGATTAGTTGATGTTTACAAATTTTTGGTTACTCAAATTCTCATTTAAGGTAGACATATCCGTCCTAAACTTAAAGCGGATCAAACAGTAGATTCGTACTAAGTACATCACCAATCAGCAGTGTTGTGGACTCACATGGAGGGCATGTTGTAATGCAAATATGCAATGATGCATAGACCATAAAAGTCAATGAAACAGGGCTCGAGGGTGGTCCAAACTCCACACTCCATAGGCCACAATATAGGTCTAGTACACTTTTGCCAATTTATTTATTTGTCTCAATATCCTCTGTTTCCTTGTTTGGCTTTCATTTTGTTATTTTTTTTTAATGTGTTGGACAGTAAAAATTTCGAGTTCATCATTCACTAATACTCACGAGATCAGATATTTTGGACGTCTAACACTTAGTGCACTGGCAACCGACAAAGTCAAGCAGTGTCAACATTGTTTTCCCAAAGTGTTAAAATTATCATCACTTGTTAATAAGCTAATCATGTTATTAGTTGTTCCACAAATTTTCATTTGTGGCGGACAAAATCCGTCACTTTAAAGAGATGTAAGACAAAGGGAAAGTAGCGAGAGGCTGTAAGGTCACAGTGACTCTAATACCATAATAGATGAATCATCTCAACCAAAACTATGGTTATAATTATTCCTATTAGTAACAAGGAAGTAATGAAAGTAATAATATTAATAATATAACAAGAGTTGTTAAAATAACATTAGTAAATGGTAACATCGAAAATAGTAAAAATAATAGTGGTAATATTAAGAGCAGTAAAAGTATAAATAGGAGCAATAAAGTTGTAAATGTGTCTTATAACTTGGTTTATAAATTCTATTTTAATAAAAAATTAAGGAGTTTTCTCTTGTATACCCCTGTATTTTTCCATTTTCTATTTGATACCCATACGTTTCTCTAATCTCTCATTTATACTCCTGACCTTGATTAATTACTATAAAACGTGACTAAAACTGGATTAGACGTTAAATGGTCCGTCAATTAGCTTATGTGGCTTGCTTTGTTGGCACCGTGTAAGCAATGACATGGAAATGCTTTGATGAATAGGCACCATGTAAGCAATGACATGGATTGCTCTCATAAACCTCTCCAACGCTCAAACCATTCAACTTCCTCTGTAAAACAACTCCCTTCCCCTCTCTAATTACCCTAATTCCTCAGTTTTCCTTAAACTCTAAAAATCCTACAATAAATCAACAATCCGTCTTCTCTCTCTCCTTTTCCTAATCATTCAGGTATGGTTTTTCATCATCTTGTTAATATTTCAAGTTTAATTTGTTATTATCTTCATATTCTCCACTTGATCATCCATATTTTATTGCATTTTTGTTGTTATTTATGATAAATTTATGCGAAAATTAACAAAGAATGAATATTTTGGGTAAATATGTTGATGAACTCTTTGTTTTTTTTTTTTTTTTTGGATTATAGTTTATGTTGAATTATAATGTTGAAAATGTAGTTTAGTGAACTTTTGAATTATAGTTGTTGTTGGATTATAATTGCAAGATGAAGAATATAAGGTTGAAAATGTACTTCAGGGGTAGACATGTATCTGTTAATGTTGATGACACAGGTAAATGTTTACTGATAGATTTTATCAATGACCTTTATGATGAGGCTTAGAAAAATGATTTACCCTTGCCCAAACACCCTTCTTTAAACTACTGTTATCAAAGGAAAACAGTTTACTTGAAGAATGATATAAGGGTTTAATGGAAATGTTCAATAGGTTTGAGGGACAAAAAGAAATTGTTGTTTGGATAGATTCAGACTTCAAACTTTCTACTGTTTTACAATAGGAAGTTAAGGGCATCTGCAACAACCAATGTCCATGATAAAAATGTATCTGTGCCTCCTAAATCTAGTAATGTTCAGAATGTAGAGGCTGAAAAGGGTACTTTGGTTAGAAATTTTAGGGAGAAATTGATGTTTAGGAGAAACATGGGTCCCTCTCAAGGACAGATGACAAGTAATAATATGGTTAATGCTGGTGTTTCTATGGGTTATGGGTAATGCTTATATATCTATGGGTAATGTTTATGTATGTATGGGTAATGCTACTGTTTTTATACCAGTTTCACCTAAATCAACACCAACTCTGGTAAATGATGTCGTGGTCATATCACCAAGGAGAAGTTTGAGGCCGAGTCAGAGTTCAATGTCACCTACTAATGAAAGATGACAAGTAAATGAGAACATTGCTGCTGAAGATGTTGTCATATCCCCAAAGAGAAAAGGTAGGTTGAGTCAAGTTGACATTAATGATCAACTAAAATTACCTTAATCCACTGCTATGAATAGGGGTTTGTATATTCCCAAATCTAGAAGCAATACAGCAGCTGATGAAGGAAGCAGTAGAATGGTCACAAGAGGGAATAAGGTTACCTATGATATTACTGAAGATTCTAATTCAGAGGGGAGTTTTATACCTGGGGATGAAGACCTTTGTGAGGATGAGGATGATGTTAGTGACTTAGAGGCAGAGGATAATATACTATGTTCAACTCTTGAACATATTGATGATGGATATATCCCTTATGAAGAACCTGTGCGGTCTGGTAGTGAGTATGATGGCTACTCTGCCAAGTTATGGGAGAATGGTGAGTTGTATAATGATGCCAAGTTTGGTGCTATTAGACTAAGGCCTTAGATGTTGTTTATGGATAATGAGCACTTCAAAGATGTATTAAGGGATTTTTGTATCCAGAAGGGCTTTCATGTGATAGTGATAAAGGATGATGCTATGGGATACACAACTGAATGTGCAACAGTCAATTGTGAGTGGATAATTCATGCAAGTGTTCTTCTATTATATGACCTGACCATGGTTGTGTAGGTGTTAAAACTCACAATCCTATGGCAAACTCTGTGTGGGTGACACATAAATTGTTGGAAGATATTAGGGCTAATACTGGCATCTCTGATTCCTCCATTAATAAGCTTTTAATGGCCAGATATGGACTTGAAATGAAGACCTCCACAATATATAAGATGAAGGAGTTGGCTTTTCCATTGATAAATGGTGGACATGATGAGTCCTACATGCTACTTCCAACTTACGCTGAGGTTGTTAAACAAACCAATCCTGGTAGCTATGCATTATGTACATGGGTTGAAATGAATAATCCTGAAAAATCATTATAGTTTAAGAGCTTCTTTGTTTCATTCAAAGCTCAGTTCAGTGGAGTGCTAGCAGGCTGCAAGATTTTAATTGGAGTAGATGGGACTCACTTAAAAGGGAATCATGGTGGGGTGTTGCTATCAGCCATTACAATGGATGACAACAATAAGCTATTCCATATAGCTATTACTGTTGTTGATTCTGAAAACAAGGAAAGCTGGTCCTTTTTCTTTTGGCACTTGAAGAATGTACTACAAGACAATGAAAGAACAAAGTGGACAATCATCTCAGATAGGCAGAAGACAATGTTTAATTAACCCTTAATTCTATCAATTTCATTTTTCATTAATTGTTTTGATTTAATGTAATATATTTGAGCAACTTTATGGACAGGGTGTTGAACCTGCATTCGATAAGATTTGACCTCGAGCATATAGAAGGTTTTGTGCTAGGCATCTCTGCAAAAACTTTAAGAGTGAATATCCTGGCTTATTGATGTATACCCTCTTCCGGAGAGTTGTGAATGCTACTTCTTTAACACCACTACTTATTAAGGAAGCTTGTACTAGACCTTCCCTGACAACCAAAGGTGCTACCATCTCGGCTACCCGAGGTAAGTGCATATCAAATAGACCATAAAGGAACAACACTTTATTAATTACATTTTATGTGGACATACAACGCTATATCACCGTACTAGTAAAACTGTGGACTCTAACATATCTATACTGATAACTGCGTAAGCGAGCTCCCATCCCCAGACATGATCATCACAGACAAGCATCCAAACAACATCTAAACCTGCAAGCCAGTCTGCTCACCATCCCCGAATGGATCATCACAGTTTTAAAACATTAAACGGGGTAAGTCAACTGAACAACGATATACAATCAATAATGCAAACAGAATGTAACAGCACCACCACCATCACCAACACCATCACCACACAACAAGTAACCGAATACACACCGAAGTATGTAGCCATGCCAGTGGAAGACCGCAGCTAACCACCTAAACCACCCACAATAACCCAAGTCCCTTAACGTGCACATCCCCCCTACGCTGAGAGAACGCAGGAGGCGAACAATGAGGGTGAGACCACCTCTCACAATGGCTCACAAACAATATCACAATCACAATACCGATCACACCAAACTCCAACATCACCACACCAACTCCGCCATCACAATATCATCACAATCATAGAATCATATAAAAAGCACAGTACAAAACCGTCACATTAATACGCATACAATTATACAGTCAACTGAGTAGGAAATCCTACATGTACCGCATTCCAAGTAGCATTAATCAACAATTCAATCACACGAGCATCGCATACTGAAATTAACACCTACAACAACGGTACGACTCGATTACGCTCAACCATACCCCTAACCAAAGACATACAGACGGTGACTGTGACTTACCTTATCATACAATCGAATGACTAGGTCGAAGTCAGCGTAAACTTCCATTCCCGTGATAGACAACTAGGTATAGGTTAACAAGGTGAAAGATGAGTGAAAGGGAGAGATGTGTCGATTTAGGGTTTTGGGGAAGGAAGGGAAAAGAAATAAATAAGAAACGATTCCGGAATTCTGACTTGTGCGTATTAATACGCTGATCACGACACACTCGGTCGAGTGCCAACACACTCGACCGAGTCCTCTGCACTCGGTCGAGTGCACCACACTCGACCGAGTTTCATCCACTAGGTCGAGTCCAGAGTCAACAATGAATTTGTCCTGACGATTAAGGTCACACGAGTCAACTATGGTTAGTCTACGGATCCTCCTAAGGGACAGGTATTACAGTCTTCCCCCCTTAAAAGAGAACTTCATCCCCGAAGTTCAACACCCAACCCCCACGGTTGACAAATCCTAAGGCTCAACTGATAAGGTCCATTACAACTGCAACTCAACTAACCATCACCATCCGTAGTCTCAATGCTGCGCCAACACCATCCTTCTCGTTTGCACACATCACAAGACAAGTCTTATCATATTATCAACATAAACATGTATACGTCTAAACACCATCACTAATCCCATAGTTGTATCGTCAACAACATAACATTGCCAATCATAATATTATCAACAACATATATATATATATATATATATATATATA
>VHZZ01005461.1:32334-50359 GCA_009801015.1 Silene noctiflora
GTGTGTTTGAGAAGGAGGGAGAGAAGGTGTGTTTCACAAAATGAGAAAATAAAGATTACAGGGGTTGAAATTTGGGGGTTTTATTATGTTTGCTATATTAAATCTCAGCCATCCATCTTAGTTTAGATAAAGGGTTCAAATTTAGAGGGGTAACTCACCAACAATGACCCAACTCATATGATCATATATATATATATATTAAACCACATAAAACACATCCCTATCATGTTACTATTTCCAGCCAAAACATAACAATGTAATCACCATGCCATCACGTTCTCATTCTCATTTCATCATGCATATATCCAACATACGTCATTCAAAAGACCACGCATATAGAAACACTTAGCATATATCGTCCCTTGACACTCCCGTGACCAGGTCAAAGTTGTAAAGGTAAATGTGCGGTTTCGGGACGTCTCCCTGACCTTTGCGGTAGCCCTAAACAACTTCTACCCGGGTTCATTTTAATTAGACACCCTATGTTCATTTTGTTCATTGGTTTTAGGTTCCAAAATCGTTGCTCTGATACCACTTTGTAACACCCCCATACTCCCAGGTACCTTACCAAGGACTACCTCTGAATACAGGGATGTTACCATCTCGGTTTCCCGAGGCAGTGAACATCATAGAAACAATAAAGAAACATTATTAATATAAATATAATTTAATGAATACAAAATCCTCCTCCAAATACGGAGTACAAAGCCAAACTAAAACAAAAGTATAACTAAGATCGTCTGCGGAAGCTAATGTATATCGTGAAACTCCACCCTGCTAACCCCGCCGCGCAGTCGATGACCATTATCGTCATTACCTGCTAAACTAATTTGTCACCATACCCGAATGGATCACCACAGTTTTTAAAACATTAAACGGGGTCAGTCAGTTGAACAGCTATATACGATACAATGCAAACATAAAGTAAAGTACCACACCGCCACCATCACAACACCACATCACAAGTAACCGATTACACACCGAAGTATGTAGCCCTACCAGTGGAAGACCGCAGCCAACCACCTAAACTACCCACAATAACACCAGTCCCTTAATGTGCACATCCCCCCTACGCTGAGAGAACGCATGAGGCGAACAATGGGGGTGAGACCACCTCTCACAATGGCACACAAACAATATCACAATACCGATCACATCACAATCAACCTAACACCAACATCCACCACGCCAACTCCGTCATCACAATCACAATCATAGAATCACATCATAAAGCACAGTACAATCGTCACATTAATATGCATATAATTCAACAGGCAACTGAGTAGGAAAACCTACCTTAATCAGCAATTATGAACAATCAAGTAATCAGAAAGCCTCTTCTATAAAATCTCCTCCTACAACGCATTAATTCATACCATAAGATACAATCCCCTCTATAAAGCAACAAATCAGAAATTAGGGTTCTAACAACATATTAAAAGACTCGATCGAAGACTTACCTTTACAAATACGATCTTACGATGCATAGAAATCCCAACAAATGAGTAAATACGCGCCGCGGAAGAGAAGAATCAGAAGGAGGAGCAGTAACAATGTTTAGGTTTTGTTTAGAAAGCGAAATAATGAATGACTGCTTCTCGTTCTAATATTTATACTTTCCGCTAAAACCCGATACGAACCGGACACTCGGTCGAGTACACGCCACTCGACCGAGTCCTTCGCACTCGTCCGAGTTCCCCACTTCCAGAACACTGACAGACTAAAACCACTAGGCACTCGGTCGAGTACCATTTACTCTACCGAGTATCCCTATACTAAAAATACCGAGTATTACATTGGTGGTGTAGTTTGTACTATTGTTGTTATTGTTGCGGAAGGTGGTGGTAGGGGTGGAAAAACAACGGTTGGATATAGGTCCTTAAACTTGTAACACTGGGGAAATAACATGGTCGTAGCACGGCAAAATTGACACTTGCCTTTGAAGGGATTGGATGGAGGGTTGGACAAGGAGGAAACGGTGGAGTTCGAGGGTGGGGCAGGCTGTTTGGTGTAGGAACGGTTCAAAGGACGGTAGGATGTAGCATTGGTCGTGGCAGGGTAAGGTGTGGGTGAAGTGGTGTGCTTGAGAGTAATATCGAACTTGATGAGTTTCTCGTGAAGGGCTTTAAAGGCGATGGGTTCATCACAAGCACGGATTGCGTCAATGATGGGTTTGTAAATATCGTAGTCAAAGCAACGAATAGTTCTGTCAATGATATCTTTAATATCCATAGGTTTGCTCATGATGGCGAGTTGGTTAGTGCAAGCTTTTATAGCATGCATATAATCGGTTATTAACTGAGAGTTTTTGGTGTGAGAGGTGAGGCAGTCTTTAATTTGTAGGATATGACCACGAGACGGGTTGGAATAGGTGGTGGCTAAGATGGTCCAAACCTCATGAGTAGTTTTGGCTTGAAGGACAAGAGGTGTGATTGTGGGTGGGATGGTGCCGAGGAGGGCTTCAAAAAGGAGACGATCATGGCGTTACCAAGTTGCATAAGCAGGGTTGGGACTGATTTTCTTGTTAGCGGAGGTGATGGTCTCGAGTGGAACAGGGTGTTTGTCATTAAGGTAAGAGCAAAGATCGTGGCCGAATAAGATCGACTCGATTTGAGTTTTCCAGGGAAGGGGTAAGTCAAGGGTGCAAGTTTCTCCACCATGGAGAGGCTAACAAGGATGAGAGGGGTATTGGGGTCATTGGGGTTGGCAATGGTGTGAGAGGCGTTAGTCATGGTGACCGAGAGAGAATGAGGGCTATTTGGGAGTTTATCAAATAGGATCAATGAAGGTCTTGATACCGAATTGTATTGAATGAATTAATCGAATTACAAGAGCAATATATATTCTAACATACAATGCTTGCAAACCCTAGATCTAGCTAAGAATTGGTAATTACAGAATAAGGAAAAACATATACAAAAATTAGGGAAAGCTATAATTACAAAGATATGAACAATATTATGGTAAACTAAAATATACACAATACTATTTGGAAATATTGTCAATAACATGAGCTATAATGATTACTTTATAGGATATACACAACTATGGTGTTGATAGTAGTAAGTATATATACATTAGTGTTGAAAATTAAGTATCCTATTAATGGATGTTGTAAGATTGTTTTTCTTAACAATGATCGTTCTTTATGAGCGATGTGGTCATTCTTACATCTACTATCAAGTGAACGAGTACATGTCAACTATGCCACCTACCACGGATCCTAACTATAGAAATTTGCTACTTAAGATGCAAAATACTTCTCTTAATTGTTTGAAAACTGCTCATTTTGGACATCTCATCCAACCACCAACCATGCCTTAGATCACCCAAGTCCAACTCATGCTACAATACATGTAGAGCACTTAACTCATCTAACCCTGTCCAGAAAGCAGAAAATGAGGCCGAATCATCGTCTCAACCAAGATGAAGGTCAAAGAGAAGTCGTCGAGTTAGAGAGTAGTGTACTATTTAGTGTCTTATGTCAAGTTAAATAATTTGGAATGTATAATATTTAAGCTACTTTGGTTTGTATCAAATGTTTAAACAACTTTTTTCTTTTTATGTTATTAACAACTGGTGTTGTGGATTGAGTGCAATATTGTTGTTGATGATGTTGATTTTTTACTTGGCAAATGGAGGAATACAAAATTCCAATTCTGCTTTTAGTTCACAACCCCAAGTCGCTCAGGGGGGGCGATGATTTCTGCTCAAGTCGCTCACTCCCCAAGCGGCTTTAGTCTGAGAGAGAGGACGAAATTTTATCCAATTTGACTTTCATAGCCGCTCAGGGGACAACCACTTCAAATCGCACACCCGCTAAGAGACTTGATTTAAAGTAGCATAGTGAGGTTTGAGATCTCATTAACTGACACTTTGGCGATGGTTGCTGAGGAGGAGAGCGAATTGAATCTGAGCCTAGATTTGGTGATGATATGGACCCATTTTGGGTAAATACTTTGAAACGTACAACACTCATTTTGTTAATTTGTTTGTAATTGAGCCCCATTTTGGGAAAAAAAAATCCTATATTTTTAACTTTTTATGTTATGTGATTTTGGTCTTTATTCCTCAAGTTTTGTCGACAGTTCCATTCGTTGGTGAAACCTTATATTATCACTTCGTTATATTTCCTTGCATGATTTTCTGGTGGGTGGACAAAGTTGGTTGATAAAAAGAATCTGAGAAGTTATGGTCAATGGACAAAGTTACTGAAATATATGAATAATGTTGTTCATTACCAGGAGTGTTGGGTTCGACCATCTTTTATTGTTGACATTTGTTTCATGCTGCTCTTATCTAAATTTACCGAAACTTATTGTTCTGCCATATTTGAGCTGAAGTCATTCTACGTATTCTTACCATCCCTATGGTTATATCCATCTCTAATTGGTGGACATAACAATATATCTACGCATTGATACTTTCAGAAACAAATGTTGTGATACTACGGGTATTTTTTAATTCGAAAATGATGCCGCTGAATACGTAGTACTATAATTTACTAAAGATGTATAATTATAGATGTCCTGCATTACACAGGTCACAAAACTAATTTGAATGGAAAACATTAATCACTTTAAAAGAAAAATGACAAGTCCAGCTCGAGAGATAATACAAAAGCTCATATAACAAATGATAGCAGAATATCAATGTGATGAAATTGAGCAATACCTGCAGTCAGGAACTTAGTAGCAATAACAATGTTGTATGCAGGTACTTGATTGCATAGATGAATTTCCGGGCAAATCTTCTTTGGCGGTCAGCTGAACTGAAACAACGCTGTCTGCCGAAGAAGATTATGCCCTGAAATGCGTCGTTGCACTTTACTTGGCTACTCATAGCAATAACGACAATGGTGTGTGTACTTGATTGCATAGATGAATTTCCGGGCAAATCTTCTTTGGCAGTCGGCATAACTTAAACAATGCTGTCTGCCGAAGAAGATTTTGCCCTGAAATGCACCCTTGCACTTTACATGGCTACTCATACATCAAAACTAAATTGAAACTCAGTATTTATAAACACCATACTCTATTAACATTTTCTAAATAACATTCCTGATATCAGCATATTCCTGGTACAAGCGTGTTTGAACTTCCCACATTCATGATAAAAGTTAAGGAATTATAGTACATCCATTTTGGATGCACCATTGTCCACTGCAGTACTGGTGTCTCTGGCATAGTACAAAAGTGTCGTATAAGGAACGGTTGCGCAAGGATCACGAAATCCCGCAAGATTTAAAAAGCACTCTCCAAATGCTTTATGTTTTCTTTTCTTTCTTAAATACAAAACTGGACTAGCTGTTCACATTAGTAAAATATGTTTTCACAAATACTTCGTACTTGCTTCATCTGAAGATGGGTTATGAAGTAGGCAAAATCTACATAAAGTATCGACTGTGTACTGATTTAGCAGTTATCAAGGCCGAAAAAATGACATTTTTTAGGCTTTAAGGGAGTTGTGTGACACGGGAAATAACTTAACGAACTAGTTTTTGAGTCATGATCAAAGAAACACTGGCTTTTCTGTGTATTTTGACAATCTTCTGATCTAAAATGTCTTAAATAATCTCGTCGTCCAACTTAATTCGAACCGTCTGATACATCACGATTGACAATGTGCCTGATGATTTAATACCATTTTATTTGAAAATTAATATAGATCGTCATAGTTTGTGTCCTTAGAAACGTGCTCAAAGCACAAATTGGTAAACATTTGACGACATCAAGCACTGGACAAATCCCACAGAAATTATGCCTCCTGTTTTCCTTATGCCTCCTGTTTCGAATTATCATTTTAATTTCATTCTCGCAATACTTATAAAATCTTTGAAATGCTCAAAAGTACAGCTAAACCACCCGAAACTTTTCTGAAATGCTATATTATTCCCTGCACTTAAGATTTAAGCTTTTTAGTTGTTGTCATGCGTTTATTTCATTGATATGAAAGAACAGAATAACTTGTCTTCTAAAAGCATATCCAAATCATAAAAAGTAAAAAAAAAAAAAAAAAAGTGAATGTGAGTGATGAACTATCGTCCATCCGAGACTTGGAGGACAGGACCAACAAAAGATGCATGAAGTCTAAGACATCAAATTATGCCAGCATATGCTCTCTTCTCCTTGGGCATATTCAGTTTGAAGCTCAGAAATTATGAGGTATAAATAAGATGTCAAACCCCTTTCATAATTGCAACACTGGTATTCGATACATCAAAACTATAAGCTTCCTCATACTGTAGAGTATAGACGGACTCTTTCTGTCTTCAACAGGTTTAAACAAGTGTTTGTTGGTGAATAACAGGGAAATTCTCCTTTGGCATGCAGAAAATGAAGATGCGTTCTAATTGTCATGCCAAAGGAGAATTGCCCTGCTATTCACCAATACTAGTCTCAAACCAAATTTTGACTGAAATAAGATGGATTTTTACCTCTCATTCTTAGAAACGCGCTCGTCATGTTTTGCCATCAGCAATATATCTTTTCTATGCTAGCAAATGTGTTTTGTTGGTGAATAACTGGGCAATTCTCCTTTGGCATGCAGAATATGCAAATGCATTTTTACTGTCACGCCAAAGGAGAATTGCCCTGCCATTCACCAATACTTATCTTGGAAGCTGAAAATGGAGTACTCCGTATATAATGAAGGTACTACTGGCTGCCTCTCATGACTGCTCTTTATTATTACTCCGTAAATCATTTTTGTGCACTCCGCATGGAGCTGAATTGGATTCTTCAACACCTGGTGTTTGTTTTTATACTGCAAGACATTTTGCAAGTCACTTAGACATTGTGCTCGAGGTGAAGAAAGAGTGGGTAAGGAGGGGACAGATAAACCCACGACAAAACAAAACAAAAGATTGTTACTCTACTTTTAATTGATAAAAAGCCATACAATCTAAAGTTGTTTTCAAAGATAGCTTAGATAGTTGACATTTAACAACAGTGTAGTCATTTTCGAGCTGGTTCTATGACTCCAATCTACACTACCCTTTGTCGTCCCAATATTATTACTACGAAAATGGTACATCTTCCTTAATGAGTACAAAATTGCACTCAACATTAGCGCATTGAATTAGGGTATCAACCAAATTATTAAGGCCATGGAATAATCCATCCTGTAGTACAGGAGTAAAACAGCTGGAATAAAACAGCAATGTAACAATGTTTTAAGGATTGTCCTAGGCTTAAGCATATGCTGTCTTTCTTGGCATATCCAAGTGAAGACGGAGCATCAAAAAATCGACAGTAAACCAACATTTGAAGAACATAAAATTTGCGACTTGGTTAACGATGGTAAATTATATTGTGCTCCACATTGGCTCCATCATTTTCTTCCCATAGAGTAGTTGTATGCTTCAAATTAAATGATGGGGTTAAGACATCAGCTATCACGCACAAGTCGTTTATCCAATAAGAATCTATTTATCTGTCATCTACGAACATAACTTTTGGGTTAGTGACCGGTTGAAAACGGAGTAAAATATTGATGGACCCTTTTTTCAGCTATGTTGATGATAATTCAATACATTTTCACTCTATTTCTTAGCCACCAATCTTCACGAACATGGTTAATGCTAGGAACTAAATACCATACACCCACATACACAGACGATCAGGCTACGATGAAATATGATACACACATACATGCAGGATCATAAGTTACACAAACAATGACTATTTACAGTTTCTAACTATATTTTTCGCTTCCCTCGTCTTCCAGAATCTAAATCAAGCAGCCTAGACGATGAAACCTGAGGCATCATTGCAGTCAGACCTACAGATTCAGGAATATCAAGATTGACCTTCATCGACGAGCTTTCCATGGCACGTTTATTATCAGAGTCTTGTAATTGTTGGACTTGAATCTTATCCTTATTAATCTGGAAAACATAAATGAGCATGGGAGTAAAGACATGGTAAATATCGGGGTCTGAGACATGTGCGGATTGTCATAAGGCACCACAAAATTTGAAAGTAGATTATATAAATGATGCTTTTAGAAAGATAAAGGCACTAACTAGCTCGATATGATAAATAGATGCATAAGCATTCCCCAGTCTTTTCTGCAGATCATCTTCCTTTTTCCTATGGTAGTCTGAATTTTCCATTTCATTTCCCCTTTCTCCCAGCTCTTTATATAAAGCTGCAATTGCACAATAATTTACAAAACTTATGGCGAAAATAAACTTTTGTTACGGAATTTACTCAAAAGATGATTACCACATAAACCATTGAGCAAGAATTCATCTTTGTTATGAGAGAGACATATTAATAACCATTTATATCGTCTATTTGACGCCCATCAAGCCAAACACACATGCAAATGATGCAACACAAATTAAAGGTTGATATCTTACAGGCAATTGATTTTCCTACTACAACAATAACATTACACAATATGCTTCAATCACTCCCGCTTGTGGTCGGGCAGGGGGTGTCTGTTGTACAAAGGTCGCTGCCTTACCCTTGTTTTTAAGTTTCACTATGAGAAATGACCCAAAATGAAAACTGTCATTAAGTGCATCAATTCTCTACTACTTTACGATACAATAAGCATCAAAGTTTATTGGAGCATTGAACTTTATTCTATCCTATTCCACAACCGAAATCAAGTCTTGGGCCTCATTGAAAACGAAAAGCAAATTACCAGACTCTCCTAAGTCAAAAATTTCCGCCACTCCCCATCCAAAACAGGAATCTCTACTGAAGGAACTGGAAGAATCAAGAATAATAATTTTACTTCATATGAAGCAGATGTTCAATGGCGTGAAGGGAAACAAGGGCCCATGGCGACAAAGTGCAAGTCGAGCACCTGATGCACACTACCATTTTGGCAAATTTTTTTTTTCCCGAAATATAACATTGTACAAAGTTTTAAATAGAACTAATATGTAAGATAAGGATAATGGAGCAAAAGAAAGGGTAAAACGAAAGAAAAGTAATAATAATGGAATTTGCATAGGAGTGAGGGTCGCTTGCAACCATCCATACAAAAGGTTCACCCTTAAGCTCCCTAAGTCGTTGAGGCGGTGCCTCACTAAGCCTTTAGCAGCCTCGTTTTAAAACTATGTTTGTGTACATGAATGTCAGCTATTGAATCATATCACATACCTGTCAGAACAGAGAGAACCCAGATCTGAGTGGGGACGTCATTGAGTTTCTTGGCTAAAGTCAAAGCAGACCTTAGAATTTCTCTAGCTTGAGCAGTGTCATGAAGAGCTAGAGCCAAGCTCCCAAGAACAGTAAGGTACTGTGACACCAGTTGTAGATTTCCGAGAGTACTATGTGTTAACTGCAATCCAGTGGCCAGGCGTATACTGAAAAATAGAAGAGGAATTGTGATATTAAACCTGAACAAAACTGCTCTCATTCGTGTTCGACAATAACTCTATTTGTAATCAGAAATAAAATCAAGTTCTGTAAAATTCCGGTGGAGACAATAATTTTTTTTAACTGAAGTACATATACAGAAAAACATTGGGACAGAACTAGCCAGTCCATAAAAACCAGTGTCAAGGCAAAAGCAACATATCTAACACGAGTAAAACTTCAACAGATTAAGGTTGTCATTGTCATATGATTGAGAAGGCCGCAGGAGCTAACAATATTTCATGCCATCCTAACAAGTACGCTATAGCAATATTTAACAATTACTTCCTCCATTCAACTCCACTCCACCACTTTACTTTTTCACGTTTGTCAACGCATGTTTTACGTGCTAGATATCGTTAGCTACGTATTTGCAAAAATTATAAAAGTTAGATATTTTTAATGTATTCATAAATACGAATCAAACAAGATCTCACATGAATATATTTGTCACGTATGTATTGAGAGAAAATTGAAATTGAATACTTGCTAGTGAATAGTGTACAAAATTGAAAATGGTAGAGTGGAATTGAATGGAGGAAGTATTGATTTTACAAAATTCATTGATTGACCATTCGTCGTTAAAACATCAGTGAGATCAGAATTAAATAAAAAGTGAACTAAATTTTGGACTCCTACCGTGCATCCTGAAGATTTTGCTGCTTCATTAACAGAAGACCATAACCAAACAGAACAGTTGTTTTTTCGCGCACTCCTATGAACGAATCCATGACCCTGAACACTGGCCCTATTAAATCAAGAGCCTGAGTGGAAAGCAAATGAGATGACTTCTGGTCTCAGGCCAATCAAACAGACAGAGAACTGCATAATCTTGTTCTGTAAAAACTTATATCACAAGGGAAGAAGATAAGCTTCATGAGTGAAGAATTACCCGTGATGAAGATTCTGCATCCCCGGCACAAATGTAAGAAACTGCTGCATAAACTTGACACATAGCCTGGATTGACTTGCTCTCCGATAACTGCAAATTATTAGACTTGTAAGCACACTAATAAAACATGGGGTCCATGTGGAGATATGATATTTTACTAAGAACTAGAGATATAACTCTTCTCAAAAATACAAGAACCATATACTGGCTTCCAAAACCTCATTTCGAAGCAGATAAATATAGAACACCTCAACCTCAGATGCACGGCAAAATGCTTAAGAGACTGTGACACCCCCTTTCATTTCATAGTTAACAAAATTGGCATTTCCGTTGATAAGGTCTGTTTCTTTACAAATTCATCTTGTTGCATTGCTGCTAACTCATTGACTCTATTTGTTTAAGGGTTGTGTTTTTTCACATACGGATTTTATTCTTTTACATACGACTTTTACAATTTTACCCTAGTCATTTTGTTTCATCTCCCTCACTCAAAAGTCAAAACCAATATAACTCACCCTCCCATTAACCAACACCCTCACTTTCAGGCCTGCTCCGCCCTACCCATTTCCGCCGTACACCAGCCCTGTGCTTCACCGCTCCTCCCTCCCCCAGCTCCTCCCATCAACAATGTTCATCATAAAATTATTAAATTTCTGGAAATTTCTAGGTTTCTTTGGGAAAATTTCACTTTAATTATGAATTAAATCAATCGATTTTCCCTAAAAAAAAAACTGCATTACAGTGAATTAAATCAACCAATTTCATATACACCATGCTTCTGGACGAATATGATGTAAATCACAATATATAAAGCTAACTTTTAGACCCCACAACCGCAAAAATGCTTAGTGTAAATGCAACAATGGAAACTTGGTTTGCTCGTTATAATTGTATAGATAAACCACACCATTTTGTGAAATCTATTTCTTTTGACTGTTGAGTAGTGCATGTTTTTAAGAAACTAAGAGGCGGTGTAGTGGCAACGTGACGAAACTTGCGATGGTGGAGATGAGGTGCGGTGGCTGATTGACGGTGGAGCAGGGTGGTGGGAGGGCTATTGAGAATGGTGGATAATAATTAGAGAGGGAGGATTGGAAGGGTAGTTTACGTCAGTTTTATGAAAAAGTGTGTGATAGAGTAAAATTCGTATGTGAAAGAGTAATTTCGTTTAATCATTCGTTTCCGCAATTACTTATCAATGGCGAAAACCACCAGAATAATAAGGCAAAAATGACATAATGTAACAGCCTTAATCAAGCGAACCATGCGAACATCTAGTTAAATTTATTAATTTTATTTTCTCGTAAAAAGTCATTCTCACTTTTCGAGACACTCCCTTCTCTTTTCAATCTCTCTTAAAATATAAGAAAAAATATCATGAAATGTATGCTCATATGAAGCTCTTTTCATGTCGTTTGGTTCACTGCTTAGGAATGGAATGGATTAGAATGAGAAACCATAGAAGTGTGGGGTTCCAATTCCATACCTTTCAAAACATGTTTGGTTCATTAGAAAAATAAACATAAAGGAATGGGCTTTGAATCCATGGGAAGGAGGTGGGTATGGGATTCCAAGGGGTTGGGTCAGGATTCTAACTCCATTCCAAAATAACTCAACCAAACACTAGAATGACTAAAATCCATTTCATTCCATTCCAAACCTCCCAACCAAACATCCTTTAATGGTGTAATTTTTATAATTTTTGGACTACTATATTTTTGTAAAAATTAAAGTCAAACTTAACGAGTCGAACAGGGGGATTAAGAACTTTATGCATTCATAATAACCTTTTTAAAATAAACAGCAGCTCTAATCTATGAGATGCTATCTTGTCCGTAATTCACACTGAAAGACAAACAATCAAATACGTTTAGGTTCCTATGATGCACTGCAATCATTGAAATACAGAATTACCGTAAATCCATAAACCCATACATGTAAATTTGCTCATTCATTTTCTTTAGGGTGTGTTTGGATTAAGAGATTTGGAGAGAAAAGAAAGGGAGAGAGAGTAGGGGATTTAAAATCCCTTGTTTGGATAACAAATGAAGGTGGAGGGAAATGGAGGGGGAGAGATTTGGAGGGATCTAATTTCTCTCCTCCAAACCTAATCAAAATCTCTTCACAATAGGCAAGATTTGGAGGAAAATTGTATCCAAACACCCACACTTCATTCCCCCTCCCCTTCCCTTCTCTCCCTTTCCCTTCTCTCATTCCCCCTCCCCTCCCTTTCCCTCCACTTTTGGTATCCAAACACGCCCTAATTTTTAGTGCATCAGTGCATAAAACTATTTTCATACTTGTGATTAGACACACTCACACTTGGTGCATTTTAATTGAAGGCTTGACGTAAACATTTAAACAAACTAGCTAAAAACACCAAAAGAGAAAGGCACGTACAAAAAAACTTCCTTGTGCAAGTATAATACGCTTAATTTCACGGAAACTTGTTTCGACGAGGGGATTTGGAGGGAAGGGGTACGAAATTCCTTGTTTAGATAACAAAAGGGGTACAAGGAAATAGAGGGGGACGGATTTAGAGGGATCAATTTTCCCTCCTCCAAGGCAAACAAAAATCCCTCCACCATAGGAAAGATTTGGAAGGAAATTGTAACCAACACTCATCCTCTATTCCCCTTCCCCTCCCTTCCCTCCCTCCATTTCCCTCCCCTCCATCCCCCTCCCCTCCCTTGCCCTCCACTTTTGTTATCCAAAAACACCGTTAATGTTAAATAAACTTTATGAATATTTCAATTTATATATACACTACAAATTCACCTAATACAACACCTGTGTTAAAGTGAGGGAGAGCTTTACCACCCTAGTGGTCGTACCCGGCTAGAATCCGGACTAAACCGGATGGTATACACTCAAAAAAATCACCTAATATATTATCATTAACTACTAAAAAATCCCCCAAAACTAATTATCTTCAGCTCAAGCTATCCAAATGCTGTAATTGTGCGTAGGTATTAGTTTCATGTAAATACATTTGTAGCCAGTGTTTGCGCATAATAGTTTAAAATAAATATTGGCACAAATAGCCTCGAAAAAAATATACTTTGTATTATAGAGACCAGCTGTTCTCTCTCCTTTCTCTCCTCCCTCTCTATAAACCCTAGCTTTATAATTTCCTAAGAAGGTTCTAGTTTTGAGTTTCATTAACTAGCGCAGCAACTCTGATATAAGTGTAGATCATAAGGCTGCCAATTGTCTTGACTTCAACAAGGCTATAACGTTTCATAAAAATCGAGTCCTCCAAATAGAATATTAGTGACTAAACTAGAGGGTACACAATGTTGAATTTGCAAAAAGAAATATAATAGTACCTTTGCTGCTTCCACAAAATGAAAAGATGCCTCACTGAAACAGCAAGCTGAGTGAGCATATTGTCCTCTTAGCATCTCAATAATGCTCTCACAAGCTTGTAAGATAGTAGGAAATCGGATATACCAATTCCGCATCTGCACCAAAGCCTACAAAAGCATTAAACAATAAGTGAGATATCTTTTACGTTTTTACTCATCAATCTACTTTACTCATATTCACCAGACACGGTGTCAACTGTCAAGTGTGTGACACTCCGCATTGAAAAATTAAGTGACATGCGGAAAGTCGGAAACAGTTAAACAAATTTCCTTACCAATACCAACATCACTCGTTTTGTAAAATATTTAAACTACCCATGCATCATGGACCCAAAAAAAGAGGCACTTGCCTCCGCCATATCTCCCTCTTCTTTGTTCTTCTTAAAAGTATTTTTAAACATCCTTTTGACATTTTCCTTTCTTCTCTTGCACATGTTTGACACCGTTAAAGTCAATCTAAGAATATCAGTCAAGTGTCGGTGTCGTATCTGAATTTGGCGTCTCGGACGCATGTGCCGTTTCATATCAGCCGCGAATTGCGTCGATATGCAATCTGAAGCTGAAATGACGTGTCAAACTAACATAGTCATCAATACATCAGCCCTCTAAATCGACATTCACTTCCTTGATCTCGGCGTATTGAGAGGTCACATCAAAACAAACCTGGGGTATTGAGAGGTCAAATGAGTCCAACTTCACTTCCACTCCTCACATAAACGAACACATAAAAGAAGTGGTTTTAAATTTGATCGGTCATGCCTCATCAAGTCCGAATTATGAAAGTTGTGAAGGGTATCAGGACCGCAAATTGTTACAGTAGCGAAAAATTACGAAAGGGCTACTAGCGAAATGGATAGTGAAGGAAAAAAAATTGCGGAAGAACATTTCTATCATAGGCAAAGAGAGTCCATGACTCAACCCTATAAGCTATAACTGTCTTAACAATTCCTGCAGAGAGCAGGCTTAACTGTACTTTCCAGCCTTCCATTAAAATTCTTCTAAAATCCAACTACTGTGGACGTAAGATGTGACTGGACTGGTTGAAGGAAAACTAAAGATATAATATGATTTAATTTTCTTTATCAAATTCATGCAAAAACAAAGCCAATAACCCACCTCTTGAGCTTCAACAAATTCAGCCCTTGTGAGATCCACAGCAACCTTGTTTTCTAGGAACTGCATTAGCAGCATTAGATAGACACCAGCCATCCAGATAGCTGAGTGCTGCAAATCTACTTCTGTAAACATATAACACCGTTTTTCATTTGTTAAAAGCGCAAGACTGACGTAGAAGACCTAAAACACATTACAAAAATGATGCAAAGAATAGTTCTTCACCTCTCACACCTTCAGTGATTCCTAGCTTGGATAACTCCACTGCAGATAATAGATGTTCATTACTCAATCAGTTCAAAGGGAAACATGTATATTGTATGTCATTAATATATATACTTCATTTGTTTAACAATGTCTATCCTATTTGACTTTACGTAGTGTTGACGACATCTTGATTATATATCATATGCATATGTATCCATATACATATATGTATCCATCTTATGCAAATTTTGTTTAAGAGTAAATGTTAAACACCTACGCAAGACCAAATAATAGAAGTCGAAAATGAACATGGTATGCCTACAGTTTTTTCTGAGCATGGCAAAGATTGTAACATATGTAAAATGCTGGGGGTTCTACGACATGAGTTTTGGAGGGAAACTCGGTTAGAAATTTGGAAAATAAAAAAGCCATCTTTTCATGGATAACCTGATCTCTAATGAAAACTTCATGGCTGCAATATGCAGACTTAATTAGTTTTTTTCCTTTTCCAATTCCAAAAGAATTCTCTCCAAAGTTAATAAACCTCAAGGGTACTATGAACAAAATTAAAAACCATTGGCTAACTTGAGAAATGTGACAAAGCTGAAGAATACCATGTGAAAATTACATAAAATGAAAAAATGCCATATATTACTATGAGTACCAACCTTGGATAGCCTGAATCCCAGATTGAATCCTCTTGCCACACTCCTTAAATAGTCCTTTGGGACGTCCAAAAATCACAACCGTAAGATCCACCAAAGCATAAACTGCACTCTTGGGCAGCCACTCGCCGTCGATGGGATATGGAGCCAACTCAAGCTTATCTGCACATGGCTTCCTCACAAACCCTAGATCAGCTGAATCCATGTCATTACTGGGACAAGAACTTGATGTGGTCAAATTCCTAAGTTGCTGTTGAAGCTGAGCACGCTTCTCAGTTAATGCTGAGCTATCTCTATAACTAACATTAGACTGCGATATTGTTTGAGTTAGAGCATTAATCTCACTAGTCAGTTCCTGAACACGCTGGGTTCGTTGCATGTCAGTCTTCATAGCAGCATCCAGCT
Organism: Silene noctiflora; assembly: GCA_009801015.1. Taxonomy (NCBI): domain Eukaryota; kingdom Viridiplantae; phylum Streptophyta; class Magnoliopsida; order Caryophyllales; family Caryophyllaceae; genus Silene; species Silene noctiflora. Next base: position 48,362 of record VHZZ01005461.1, read on the forward strand.
TATCAATGTGTTGAGCAACATTCTTGTAGTCACAGATACGAAATCGATAGAAAACGTGTAATAGCTCATTGTAGAAGAGTAAACCGGGGCACTGCTCCCTCTGCAAAAATGTTGAGCCAACTTAAGGACGTGACATTGAGATGACCAAACTCTCAAACCAAATGGAGACCAGATGGCTAAATGCACTAATGCAAAATTACTATTTAGTAAAACAAATAAAACAGTATTTGTGAAAGTCAAAGGCCAACTAATTTTTAAAACAAAGCTCACTTTTGAAAATAGAGATCTTCACGAGAAACAACCTAATAGAGTAATAGAGAATCAATGATCCCAAAGATTTCTAAGGATCTGTGGTGGACTACAAGGACAGAAGGGGTGAATAAACAGATTTAGTGGTCCTCGAAAGCAGTGAAGTGTTTCTGATCATTGCCTTTGCATGTTTCTGATCGCCCGCCACATTCTAATAATGTAACTAGTCAGAATCCTAAAGTACCCTTTCTTTCCCACTTCAAATTTATATGCCACCACACCCACCAGTGACCCATCTTATTCTAAAATGCATTGGTAAATCCAACCATGCCTCATTGAACAATACAGGTGCACTCCTCATTTAAACCATGGACTTTTGTTTTGATAATTTAGACCTAATACTTCGTATTTATCAAAGGGCAGCAAGGGTCTATATATAAAATGAGAGCTATAGAAAGAATACAATATGGATAATGGATAAGTGCAGGATAATATTAGTCTTACAACATTAACAGAAGTATGAAACTACCAACAGAATTAAGCACCAGCTAAAATGGGGAAAGATAAATAACTCATCAAACTGATTTAACAAGCATCAAAACCTAGAGTACAGTACCTTATTCACAGCAAACGACTCCCAGACTTCATCACATTTCCGTAGAGACTGCTCCACCAAGTTTACGTCATCCCACTGCATCACATGGACATGGAGTATCGACGTTGCAAAATACATCTGATCACCAGAGCATGATTAAGTATCTGAAATAAGCTTTCCCACAGATATATACATTTATTCAAGACCTTATTTATTTTTTTAACGAAACTAAGATACAAAAGACAGTACACAGAGACTTAAAAAGAAGTTGAAAACATAAATCCTGGCAGCAACAACAAAAGAGACTACAAAAACCAATCCATGACATAAACACAGGAGAGAATAAGACTTAATTGAAGCCGATATATAGAAAAACTGAATTTTCACAAATAGCAATACAGCTTCATTTAAAAAGCTATAAAACAGTTTAACTACAGATCAGTTTTCACAGTGCTAGCCAACCTGGAATTAAATCCCTATCACAGGTCTAGTAGTTACACTATAAATATATAAAAATATCTGATACTGTAACAAATACTACGATGAATACAATGTAACAAATACAATGTAAGAGTACTCTCTAGTATATAGAGACATACAACAAAACAGAATTGCCTTGACGGCTCAAAGGCTCTTGTGGTCCTGCCAATGGCGACGCCAGGAGGCCTAATGTACACAGACCATTGCTGCAACCATTACCAGTTCCGAAATTTAATACTCCCTCTGTCGCTGAATAAGGTTCACTCTTTCCTTTTTAGGTTGTTTCACAATAAGTTTCACCCTTTGTTTTATTCCATTTTTGTCTTTTTTTGTGGTTCTCAGGATTTGTGCCCCCACAGTTTTCTCAACTCTCATTTTCATCCACATATCCTTAATTCTTGTGCTACTGAAGGAGTGACTTATTTAGAGACATAGGGAGTACTACGATGACGATGATTATTAAAAAAAACCTAGATGCATGTTTACAGACTAGTCTAAGGATGTGTTAGGATGGGGGGATTTGGAGGTAAAGGGAGGGGAGGAATTTGGAAGGATGAGAATTCCTTTGGCTAGTAAAATGGAGGTGGATGGATTTAGAGGGGATGGAAATTGGATCCCTCCATGTCCCTCCTCTAACGCAAATTATTCCCCCTCCATTAAAAGAAAGACTTTGA
>VHZZ01005464.1:26123-44721 GCA_009801015.1 Silene noctiflora
TAAACATACAAGTATCCGGCTCAGAGGCTGCCTTTAAAGCATGTCCAAGATAAAAACATAAGCATACAAGTATCCGGCTCAGAGGCTACCTTTAAAGCATGTCCAAGATACAAACACAATCATACAAGCATACAAGTATCTGGCTCAGAGGCTACCTTTAAAGCATGTCCAAGATACAAGTACGCCATCCTAGGGAAAAGATCATCCTTTACACAACGCTATGCAAAAACTCTAACCACTCTTAGACATTAACACAACCCTTGGTAGAACGACTAGCTAGGTACGTCCTATCCTAAGACCTTGATCCAGACTCTCGGAAGGTGAACTCCCTATCCGATTCGACATGCTGTAAAATGATTCACATCCAAGACTCGACCGTCATAAATCTAGTACCCCTGTCGCTGAAATTAAGAAACCGGCGGAGGATCTAAGGTAAAAGTCAAGCATGGAGGTAGGTCAAATGACAATCCTTATGGATACATCTCAAACAAACCTTGCATAAGATGGATCATACATGAAGAATATAAGACAACACATGTGAATAAAGCGTAAAAAATTCATACTTTCATCATTCGTAAAACATATAAATGAATAGGAAAAGAAGTAAGGAATCAGAGGCTCCCAGCCGGCCAGAGCACCGGCTGCCGGCCAACCGGCGCGTGCCTAAATTCAATAATTAAATTGTCAAATTCATATCAGAAGGTTCCCAGTCGGCCTGGGCACCGGCGGCCGGTCACCCGGATGGGGACACATGTCAAAACCAAAATAACTCACAAACTTACAGTGGTCGCCAGCCGGTCACCCGGCTGGGGAGACACCACGACCACAATTTAACAATCAACTTACAGACCTTCCCAGCCGGCCTGGGGCACCGGCAACCGATCCACCGGCTGGGACACACCTCAACATAAAAATTAACAAGGGAGATAGAGGGACTCCCAGCCGGTCTGGGGCACAGGCAGCCGGTCCACCGGCTGGGAAACATCCAACACACAAATTCAACAATTTCGTTTCAGGAGATTCCCAGCCGGTCAGTGGACCAGCAGCCGGCCCACCGGCTGGGACTACGTGAACATGAAAACAGCACCACAACAATACAACATGATTTCAACTAGGATTTTAGGCATTTTTTTTAGATGGGTAACACGTATAAGACGGAAAAACCGTACATCATGCGATCTAACACCCAACATACTCAATTTCCACCACCAACAGTTTACATATACTGACAATCTCATGAGGCATGCGAATATGAACTTGAAACATGATAAAGATGGTGTATATGGCAACACTAACATGTAGACCAACCAATTATTCATCCTTCACATAAGATGAACACAATAATTCATGAACTTAACAAGAAATATGTTAAAACATAGAAATTCACCAACTTAACACATAAACAACCATTTTAACATAATTAAACACATAATTTAAGTGTAATGTCAAGTAACCTATCACTCTTACCTTATAGCTCTTCAACCTTCAATAGAGTCGTCCTCAACAAAGCTATCCTCTTCCGCGTCTTCTAAAGTTACACCTAAATACAAAATTGAAAGGTTAAAAGAAGAGTTCACCCTCTTAGGGGAATTAAGGTTTTGAAATTTGAAGGAAATGGAGAAAATATTGTCTTTCTTACTTACAAATATGAAGAACGAGAAAAGGGGAAGAATGACGCGAAAATCGACTTTTTGGTTGAGAAATGAAAGGGTTATGGGGATTTGAAGATTGAGGAGGAATATGTGTTTTAATGGTGATGGTGAAGTTGTATTTTTTTCAGAATTATAAAGTTGAAGGAAGAGTTAGGGTAAGGGTTTATGTGATAGAAATGGTAGTATATGGGTCTATTTGTAAGTCTATGCCCAAAACAACTCCAATTGAGTCGGAAATGACTTAAAATATGTCTTGAGGCTACTATAAACTCAAGACGGACAATAATATTATATTTATAAATATTACACTTAAAAATATATTTTTATCCAAAAATAAAATTTAAATATAATTTGTTTTAATTAAATTATTAAATTACTTTTAAGACCATAAATGAAAATTGCGGGTGTTACAATCTTCCCACCTTTTAAAAAGTTTCGTCCTCAAAACTTGAAAGTATAAAAAAGAAAAGTTGTAAGAGCATGGTCGGTTTTCCAATTTGAAAACGAATTCATATCCAAGGATTAAAACCAAAATTCATCCAAAACATTTAGGAAGAGTTTCAAAAGTACGAGTCTTCTTTCATGGAACGACATAGCTCTTGTTGTGCACACAAGAGCACTAGAATTCCAGGTCGAAGACAAATTTAAATACAAATTCTTACGCCGATACGTGTAGAACAAGTTATTAGACGTCTCGGATAACGAGTCCTAACATCAAATCAGCGTCAAAACCAAATAAAAACTGACAACAACTTAAACTTTCTTTTGAAAAGCCAACTTGAAATCTTGAAAATCCGTTCTTCAACCTCCAAAAGAAGTTATCTCTTTGAAAGGGTAACATTAAAATTTGATAATGAATAAAAAAGAACCAAAAACTTGTTAAAAGTTGTGCAAAATGAAAAACAAGTCGGGCAAAATAATTACAAGTCCCGAAAAAGAAGTCTATACCACGTACAAAAGGAACTAAACCAGACTTCTAAGGGTGGAGAGTCGCGACAAGGTCGATAAAAGGTTGACGAACATGGAGTTTTAAAGGCTACTAGCCTCAACCTAAAGGAGAAACATAGCAAAACAGTAAGAGGGGAATGAACGGTAAGGCTCATGGTCAAGAGGAGAGAACAACTATGAAACATATGAATACCACGCACCCAAATCCCAGGTAGCAAGGTCACCTTCTAAACTTACAAGCTAGTCACAACGGAATGTAGTTCACCATGCTTTCGCTGCTCCACTCTGATTAATATACTCCCACGAACATCACCCGTACTACTCAAGATCAAAACTACACTCATCACTCACACTCAATTAGAGTCAGCTATAAGTCTCTCAATAGGGTAAGACCCTCATATAAATTTCCCAACTCAAAGTACTGTGAGCTTCCTAGAATGCCAAACAAAATCTCGCTATACACTCGCAACTACAGGTATGAAAGAATGCACTCTCCTAAACCATAATCACCATTAACCAAAAGATAAATAGGTTTGTCATTAACATTTCTCTACTCAACTTAACTCAAGTTTCACTAGCTTCACTTAGCAACATTTCTCATCCTCAAACCGCCATGCCTTAAGAATTCACCAATATAAAATCCAAAGCGATATTTCTATCAAGCATAGGGCTATGAGATATCTATTAGAACACTCACGAAAAGCTATACTAACCTTATTATAAACTCAGGCTTCCGAGTAACACTTACGTCACCAATCTCTCAACCATAAAACCATCAAGAGACTACACCACCACTACCAAAGGCGTACTATCAAATCTAACTCTTAATTCACCAGGTCAAAAGCATCACAAACTCTCTTACCTAATTTTCGGCAAAGTCAAAGCTATCGAATCCTCAAAACATACTCTACTGATCTGCAACATGGCTAAAGAGGGGTCCAATCTACAAAGGAGTAAAGGATAACAACAAGGCACGGAACGGTAAGAATTTCCAAAGGCAAGTGAGACACGATAGGCGTGAGGCTCAATAAGATGAACTTCAAGAGTAACGGGTTATGAGTACATAGACACTTATTGGAGTCAGGAAGATACTTGAGGCAGGGAGAAGATCGGTATATTTACGTGTAAGGGCATGGTTCAAACGAGAAAAGCAAGGAAGAAGACAGAATAGGAATGATGCAATGGAAGGGTCAAAATTTAACTTACACACTTCATAAAGCTTAGGGGTCTCTACCACAAGGTCACAACTCCGAAGTTCCTAGGCATACCCTTGGGATAAACACTATGGCACTCAGGTAAAGTAGCTTACGCTCAAGAAAGTCTTTTGTAATAAAAACGATTTATAGTTTTGTTTACTAGAAGTATGGGTCAAAACATCTTTAAATAATAGCACCGATAAAATCCTTATCATTTTAGAATAAAAGTTTTATCCATATTATTTATATTCGAATCAAAAATATTACAATTCCAAGTTTACCAAAAATTATATACATCGAAGAAAAGATTTATTTTGATGAAAATGGAAATCGTAATGAAAAGATAAAAATGTACTGGAATACATTATAATCATCAACTCCAAACTTAAAATATCAATAACCTTCTTATTTTAAAAGGATGCATTTTTGGAAGGAAAGGGTTTGTTTGTTAACCTATTCTTTTAGAAGATATGGGATTACTCACAAGGTAGCTCTCTCCCAAATTACCAAACTCTCGGTTCCCAATACGTCCCATAAAGTCAATCATAAGTTTCAAAACCTTCGTCTCACAAGTAACTCAACCCTATGCCACCGACTCCACTATCAAATCGTTCTCAACTCAAATAGTCTCGAGTGCTAACTAATGACAAATTATAACACCAATCCATATGCAGTCATCACACCCCAAAGTATTTCCTTCAAATCTCACATCATTTGGTTTTTAGTCCACATCTAATCCTAAAGTAACCATGTTCAACACAACAACTTTCAAATCCGAAATACGATTAACAAAGCTAAGTTCCATAACCCAAGTGATATATACAAATCACACTATAGATGAAGAATTCCACCAACCAATCACACTCACTTCACGTCAAGCAACTAGGCATTAGAATCACCAAGGTATGTCTCACCCCACTACTCAAGCCTTTCCAACCGTACTACTTCTCAGAACAACGGCTAAAAGTCAAACCAAACAACCCTCTCAAAACCAAAACTACTCAACCAAGGTCAACATCCCACAAAAGGAAAAGGGGTTATCTACAAATTGTTATGGGAAGAAAAGCAAGACACGAAGGGTAAGTCAGGAGGGTACAAGAGTAGCTTCCAAGGTAGAACAACAAGAGTTCTAAAGAAGGATAATCGTCAAGAGGTAGGAGGGAAGGTAAGATTGATCAATGACGGAATACACACCCGAATCGATACGGGGACGGGAAACGGCTTCGGCTCGACTCAAGGGATGGATAGCATTCTTCCTCTCGGGGCAACTCTTGATGCGGTGTCCGGGCGTCTTGCATTTGTAGCACAACAACGGCCTGTTATAGCACCCAATCCTCGGGGGTGATGCTTGATGGAGAAACTTGTCCACTTGGCACATAGCTACTTGGCTCTTGTCCTCTTGGCATGGACCTCCTCTTGTTAGCAGATGAGGGCACAAAGGGTCTCTTGCCGCGGCGATTGGGGCGAGGATGAACACGAGCATCAGCATTTCGTTGATTTTGAACTATTTGAGTAAGAGCTTGCATGATGGCGTTCTCCACTCGGGTTGGTCGTACCATCTTCTTACAGCATAAAATCAAACAAGTTAGAACCTACCAAGTAGCATAAACAAATAGACTACCAACTTAGGTCCTTAATTCTACCCACTCTCATTCATTACTTTAAGGTCAAGTAATGTTTTAAGGTTGGGGAGCACGTGTGTGCGTCGGAAGCATTAATGTTCTGATACCAACTGTGAACCCCCGCTATAAAAGTAACGTAAGTAATTGGAATCGCAACGGAAAATACGAGGTTTTTAAAACTTTTTAACATAGAAAGAATTTGACACAAAGCGCTGGATCAAAAATACATACAAGTGGAAATAAAAGTACGAAAGTGCAACTACAAAGAGTGTTAGGGGAAAAGATATCCCATGAATAAATAAAGTACGGTGGGTAAGTCTAGCAAACTACGTGACTAGGTCTAAGGTGCAATACTCGCTAACCCACACGTCTTCCAACCCCAAGTAAGCATCCACAAACTTGTCATCCATGTAAATATGAACGCCACAGTTATTGGGGAGTAACTCAAGGTTCTCTCAGCCACATTACATCAAAACGAACGTAAATAAGCATTTTAAACATGTAAAGCATACATGGTAATTACAATCAACATAAGCATTAAACATTGAACTTTAACGAATAATCGAAAGTCGATAAGATAAGTAAACTATAGAATGTGATAAGCACTACTAAGAATGTGAGGCGAATAAGCACAAACGAGGATCGTATCGCAACTAAAGACTTGCATCTCACCTTTAGTGTCCGATAGGATCAAGACAAACATAACCATAAAAGTGTCCGGCTCAGAGGTTACCTTTAAAGCATGTTCACGACACCACACACAATCATACAAGTATCCGGCTCAGAGGCTAACTTTAAGGCATGTCCAAGATACAAACATTCAAATGTCCGGCTCAGAGGTTACCTTTAAAGCATGTCCAAGACACAACGCATAAACATACAAATATCCGGCTCAGAGGCTACCTTTAAAGCATGTCAAAAATACAAACAGAATCTTACAAGCATAAAAGAATCCGGCTCAGAGGTTACCTTTAAAGCATGTCCAAGATACAAACATAATCATACAAGCATACAAGTATCCGGCTCAGAGGCTACCTTTAAAGCATGTCCAAGATACAAGTACGCCATCCTAGGGAAAAGTTCATCCTCTACACAACGCCATCCAAAAACTTTAACCACTCTTAGACATTAACACAACCCTTGGGAGGACGACGAGCTAGGTACGTCCTAGCCGAAGACCTAGATCCAGACTCTCGAAAGGTGAACTCCCCATCCGATTCGACATGCGATAAAATGATCCGCATCCAAGACTCTACTATCATAAATCGAGAACCCCAGTCGCTAAACTTATGAAAGTGGAGGAAGATCTAAGGTAGAAGTCAAGCATAGAGGTAGGTAAACCAACAATCCTTATGGATACATCTTAAACAAACCTTGCATAATATAGCTCATACATGAACAATATAAGACAACTCATGTGAATAAAGAAAAAACAATTCATACTTTCATCATTCGTAAAACAAATAAGTGAATAAGAAAAGAAATAAAGAATCAGAGGATCCCAGCCGGCCAGACCACTGACTGCCGACCAACCGGCCCGTGCCTCAATTTAATAATTAAATTGTCAAATTCATATCAGAAGGTTCCCAGCCGGCCTGGGCACCAGCATCCAGTCACCCGGCTGGGGACACAGGTCAAAACCAAAATTTCTCACAAACTTACAATGGTCGCCAGCCGGTCATCGCCACCGACGGCCGGTCACCCTGCTGGGGACACCCCATGACCACAATTTAACATTCAACTTACAGACCTTCCCAGCCGGCCTGGGCCACCGGCAGCCGGTCCACCGGCTGGAACACACCTCAACATAAAATCAACAAGGGAGATACAGGGACTCCCAGCTGGTCTGGGGCACCGGCAGCCGGTCCACCGGCTGGGAAACACCCAACACAAAAATTCAACAATTTTGTTTCAGGAGGTTCTCCAGCCGGTCTGTGGACCGGCAGCCGGCCCACTGGCTGGGACTACCTGAACACGATAACAACACCACAACAATACAACATGATTTCAACTAGGATTTTAGGCATGTTTTTGAGACGGGTAACACGTAAAAGACGGAAAAACAGTACATTATGCGATCAAACACCCAACATACTCAATTTCCACCACCTATAGTTTACATATATTGACAATCTCATGAGGCATGTGAATATGAACATGAAACATGATAAAGATGGTGTATATGGCAACACTAACATGTAGACCAACCAATTATTCATCCTTCACATAACTTGAACACAATAATTCATGAACTTAACAAGAAATATGTTAAAACATAGAAATTCACCAACTTAACATATAAACAACCATTTTAACATAATTAAACACATAATTTAAGTGTAATGTCGAGTAACCTATCACCGTTACCTTATAGCTCTTCAACCTTCAATAGAGTCGTCCTCGACAAATTTATCCTTCAATAGGGTTTATGTGATAGAAATGGTAGTATATGGGTCTATTTGTAAGTCTAGGCCCAAAACAACTCCAATTGAGTCGGAAACGACTTAAAATACGTCTTGAGGCTACTATAAACTCATGACGGACAATAATATTATATTTATAAATATTACACTCAAAAATATATTTTTACCCAAAAATAAAATTTAATTATAATTTGTTTTAATTAAATTATTAAATTGCTTTTAAGACCGTAAATGAAAATTGCTGGTGTTATAAATTACCTTACCTTTTCTACATCGACAAAAAAAATCCCAGCTGGATAAGCAATTCGGTAGGTTTGTGGAGGTAATTCGGAATTTTCAAGTACTGAGTTGGTCACTCAAATGTCTGCTTATGATAAGTTCCTAAAGGAGATTTTGACAAGGAAGCAGTCCTTTGATGAGGTAGAGACCGTTGCATTTACTCAAGAATGCAGCGCTGCATTACAAGCCACTTCACCTCCTAAGGTAAAGGATCCAGGGTGTTTTTCTATTCCTTGTCACATTGGTAGTATTGCTATAGATAAAGCCCTATGTGATTTAGGGGCTAGCGTTAGTGTAATGCCATATTCTGTTTGTTAAAAGTTAAATATTGGTCAACTCCGTATCACTAATATGACTTTACATATGGTTGATAGATCTCTTAAGCGACCTTTAGGTGTCTTAGAGGACGTTCTGGTTAAAGTAGGGAAGTATTTTATTCTAGTTGACTTTATAGTTATGGATATGGCTGAGGACTCCAATGTCCCTATTAATCTAAGACGACCTTTCCTTCATACTACGGGGGCGGTCATAGATGTTAGGGATGGTAGTCTTACACTTCGATTTGGAGATGATAAAATTACATTTATTCTTGATAAATCATTAAAACATTCTGAGTCAGCTACTTGTCATATGATTAACACTATTAATGTAACACCCCCATACTCCGAGGCACCTTACCAAGGACTACCTCCGAATATAAGGATGCTACCATCTCGGTTACCCGAGAAAGTGAACATCATAGAAACCATAATGAAACAAATATAAAGTTTAACTTGTTAAGACGGTTACAACTGAAACGTGCCAAATATAAAACCAGACGGAAGTCCAAATGTGATAATAAAATCTAAGATATGCGGAAGCTAAAACTACAAAAAGAAGGTGATGACTCTGCCCCTGCCAACCCGCATTAGCAGCAACCATGGAAACCCTCATCACCTGCTAAACCAACTGCTCACCATCCCCGAATGGATCACCACAGTTTTGAAAAACAAACACAGGGTCAGTCAACTGTACAAATATATAATATAATGCGAAAACCAACATCCAAAACAATCAGTAACCTCCACCTCCAATCTCTATCACAACCAAACCGACTACACACTGAGGTGTATAGCCCTGTCAATGGGGACCGCAGCCTTGCCACCAAAATCCCCGCTCCGCAGAGCGAACCTAGTTCCTTAATGTGTACATACCCCTTACGCTGAGAGAGCGCAAGAGGCGAACAATGGGGGTGAGACCACCTCTCACAATGGCTCACAAACCAACCAACTCCAACACCAACAACCACCACCATCTACAACATACAACAACCACAACATATACAACCATCATAACCAGTAAAAAGATCGTCACATTAATCACATAATATTCTACAGACAACTGAGTAGGGAAACCCTACCTGATAAGCAAATCCGACAATTCAAGCAAGAAGTCAGAAAGGTTCCTCTACGAAATCTCCTCCTAAAAATATAATCAAACAGTCAACCAACTGCCTAAGCACAATCAAATCGCAAAACCCCAATTACTCTAATTAGGGTTTCATACAATACCCCATAAATCACAAAAGGACTTGTTTAATAACTTACCTGATTGATTAAAAGAACAAGGATAAAAAGATCCCCCAATAAACGATCAACTACGGCCTTGGATTGATATAAAATGAACGTGAGGCAGTTCTTACGTCGCTTTCAGTGCAAAAGTATTTTGAGAGAGTTTTTAGAATAAAAATAAAAAAAAAAGACAAATGATTATGAATCACGTTCTATTTATATCTATCGCGCAAAAACCCGAAACGGACCGGACACTCGGACGAGTACGGGCCACTCGACCGAGTAAGCCATACTCGACTGAGTGCAAGACACTCGATAGAGTACGCCTAACTCGACCGAGTACTACACACTCGTCCGAGTCCACAACAAACAGACCCCGAAGTTCAAACCCATACCTTATATAAACGACACAAAGTCCGTCCCAACGTTAAACATATTCAAACCATAAACAAAAGAACTCAAACACATAAGAAACTGACTCAAAAACCGTCCCAAAACGCATGCGATCAACTCCTACCCCTCTAAAAAGAACAAGGTTACGTCCCCGTAACCAACATACCTGATAAAAAAGGTGAGGATACCACTCATTCATCTTTTCCTCTGCTTCCCATGTTGCTTCTTCAGCATTATGATTGGTCCACAATACTTTCAACAATACCGTCTCCCCATTCCTCGTCTTTTGTACCTTACGATCCAAGATTTCCTTTGGCACCTCCAAATATGTCAAAGACTCATCCAGCTCGATGTTCTCAGCCTCTAGCACAAGAGAAGGATCACTCACGTACTTCTTTAGCTGGGACACATGGAACACATTTTGCACTCGGTCCAAAGCTGGTGGCAACGCCAACCGATAAGCTACCTCCCCTATCCGATCTAAAATCTCATAAGGACCTATAAACTTCTGACTCAGCTTGCTCCTCTTGCCAAAACGCATAAYGCCCCTCATAGGTGATACCTTTAGAAGAACCTTGTCACCCACCTGAAACTCGATGTCCCGGCGATGCAAATCGGCATAACTCTTTTACCGATCCTGTGCTACTTTCATCTTCTGTCTAATCACCCGAACCTGCTCGATCATATCTTGCACCATCTGGGGTCCTAAAACCACAGCCTCAGCACTATCGTCCCAACAAATAGGACTTCTGCATCTCCTCCCATAAAGAGCTTCAAACGGTGCCATCCCGATACTAGTGTGGAAACTGTTGTTGTAAGAAAACTCGATCAAGTCCATTCTATCCTCCCAGCTACCCCCGAACTCCAGAACACAAGCTTTCAGCATAACCTCCAAGGTCTTAATAGCCCGCTCAGTTTGCCCATCTGTTGTAGGATGAAAAGCTGTACTCATCTTTGGTGTAGTACCCATCACGTCTTGTAGCTCCTGCCAAAATTTAGATATGAATCGTGCATCTCGATCCGACACAATGTCCTTTGGCACACCATGTAATCGAACCACATTCTTCCTATACCCATTGGCTAACTGAAGCTTGCTCCAAGTATGTTTCATTGGAATGAAATGAGCCAACTTCGTCAGCCGATACACAATCACCCAAATCTTATTGTTGCCCTGCTGAGTCTTCGGCAACCCCACAATGAAATCTATAGAGATAGATTCCCATTTCCACTCAGGTACCTCAAGTGACTGAATCTTACCTTGAGGTCGCCGCTGCTCCCCTTTGACCCTCCGACAAGTCAAACATCTTGCCACAAACTCTGCAGTCTACCGTTTCATTCCAGGCCACCAAAAAGTCTTCTTCAGATCTCTGTAAAGTTTATCGCCACCTGGATGCACTGAATAATGAGTACAATAAGCCTCAGTCATAATCATCTTTCGCCGTTCCGCATCATCAGGCACGCACCATCTCCCATCAAAACGAACACTCATATCCGAATGCACGGAAAACCGTAAAACAGTCCCATTCCCCACTTCATCTCTCCACTCCCGGATCTTAGAATCATTAGCTTGCTTGCTCTTGATTTCCTTATAAAGCTCATTTTCCACTTTCAAGTCCCCAAAAGTATCCCCCTTCCGAATCACGTGAATCCCTATCTGCTTTACCTCATCTTTAAGTCGCACAAGTGACATGGCTGTAAATAAGGAATGCACACTCTTACGACTTAAAGCATCAGCAACAACATTGGTTTTCCCCTCGTGATAGATGATTTCCATATCGTAATCACCAATTAGCTCCATCCACCTCCTCTGACGCATATTCAGCTCCTTTTGGGTATAGAAGTACGTCAAGTTTTTATGATCTGAAAATACCTTAAAGGTAGCTCCATAAAGGTAGTGTCTCCAGATCTTCAAAGCGAAAACCACAGCACCCAACTCCAGATCATGAGTAGGATAGTTCTCCTCATAGGTCTTTAGTTGTCTCGAAGCATAAACATTAACCTTTCCATTCTGCATTAGTACACAACCCAACCCATTCATTGAAGCATCCGTGAAAACCTCAAAGTTCTCACTCTCTTCTGGCAAAGTTAAGATAGGAGCTGTGGTCAAACGCTCATTTAAGGTTTGGAACGCCGTTTCATAACACTCATCCCAGCGAAACTTGTTCTCTTTCCTCATCAAGGCTGTCATAGGTCGAGCTATCTTAGAGAAATCCTTTACGAACCTCCTGTAGTACCCGGCTAGACCCACGAAACATCGTACCTTAGCACATTCTTTGGTGCTTCCCAGTTAGACACCGCCTCAATCTTGGTAGGATCCACAAAAACCTCATATTTAGAAATCACATGGCCCAGAAAGGCCACCTTCTCGAGCCAAAACTCGCACCTAGACAACTTTGCATACAACTGGTTATCGCGCAAAGTTTGCAATACCAGTCTCAGATGCTCCTCGTGCTCCTCTCTAGTTTTAGAGTAGACTAGGATATCATCGATGAAGACTACCACAAACCGATCCAAGATTTGACAGAAAACCCGATTCATCAAGTCCATAAAAACTGCAGGTTCATTAGTCAACCCAAACGGCATCACCACATACTCATAATGACCATACCTCGAACGAAAAGCTGTCTTCGGTATGTTTTCATCCCGGATCCTCAACTGAAGGTACCCCGATCGCAGATCAATCTTAGAAAACACCCCTGCTCCACTCAATTGTCAAAAAGATCGTCAATCCTTGGCAAAGGATACCTATTCTTCATCGTCACTTAGTTCAGCTCCCTATAGTCGATGCATAACCTCAAACTATTATCCTTCTTTTTCACAAATAGAACTGGAGCACCCCAAGACGATTCACTAGGTCTAATGTACCCCTTCTCGATCAAGTCATCTAATTGCTTCTTCAACTCAGACAACTCCTTAGGACCCATACGGTACGGGGCCTTAGAGATAGGTCATGTCCCCGGCTTAAAATCCACGCTGAAATCGATATCCCTCTTCGGTGGTAACCCCAGTATCTCATCTAGGAAAACATCCCCGAACTCACTCACCACATGTATCTCCATAGCTGATGGCTCATCTATCCTACTATATTTCACGTGGCATAAGATCATAGGATAGCCCTTCCTCAGGTAAGACTTCAACGTCACAGCTGCAATGATCTTGACTTTGGGTTTGATCACAAACCNTCACGTGGCATAAGATCATAGGATAGCCCTTCCTCAGGTAAGACTTCAACGTCACAGCTGCAATGATCTTGACTTTGGGTTTGATCACAAACCCATGGTAAGACACCCTAACTCCCTTAGGTCCTTTTAAAGAATCCTTTATTTTGGTGACAGTTTATAGTAGCACTATACTTCCTCAACCAATCCATCCCGACTATGACCTCAAACCCATCCATAGGAAATTCAAACAAATTAACCGGGAAGTTGACTTGTCCAACAACCATAGACACACCCTTATACAACCTCCCGCATGATAAAAACTCTCCCGAAGGTATAAAGATTTCATCCCTTACAGACTCATACTTCCCTAAACCCATAACCTTAGCATGACCTCTAGATACAAACGATTGGGTTGGCCCCGAATCAAACAAAACAAAGGAAGGAGTATTATTAACAAGGAAAGTACCGGTGACCACTTGTGCATCATCCTCTGCTGCTTTCTTGTCCATCATAAACAGTTTACCACTGTTCTTTTGGCCTCCGCCCTGCACCGTGCCGGTCAATGCTGTCGACTTAGCAATCGAGTTCTGGTTCCCATTGCCGTTCTGCCTCTGATAACCTTCACCATTGTTACGGTTGAAGCCCCAGTGTTGCCTTGACTCCCCTGACTATGCCACGACCCAGTTGGTTTGTTGCTAGCCATACACTTACTCGGTCCCTGTGAAAAAACCACCTCTGCACTGCCCCTGGAAGCCGCCTCCACTCAAACTGGTGCAATCATATCTCTTGTGGCCCATGTCACCACAGTTGTAGCAAGTCAACCCTGATCTACCACTGAAGCTCCTACCACCCCGGCCTTCAAAAGATGAACCTCCACCGAATCCAAAGCCACCAGAGGAAGCCCTCCCCTGATTGTAGTTACCCCTCTTAAACCTGGATGTCCCGGTGCCCTCGCTCTCATTTTGTTTTCTCACTCCTCTTCTCCTTGGCCTCATTGGTCATATCAGTTAGTCTCTCCTTATTCCCAGCCCACTCATAAACTTCCTTTAGATCCGTGAGAACCCCCAAAGTCAACCTCTCAAGTATCTACACTAATAGCCCCTTCTCGAAGCGGATAGCCAAGTTCAGTTGCTTCAGCTCCATGTCGTCCACATAAGGAGCCAACTCATTGAATCTACGATAATACTCCACCACCGTCATCCCCTCAGTCATCCGGAAGGTATCGAACTCAGCCCTCAACTCGTTACGCACGTGCTCAGGAACGAATTGATGCCGCATAGCTTTCTTGAATTCAGCCCAGGGGACAGCAGCTTCCTCCTGGCTCCTGTAATACTCCTGAGCTGTCTCCTTCTCCCCAGCCCACCAAACACCGGACTTATCCCTTAAGTAGAACGCAACTTATTCTACTTTCAGCTTCTCTGGACAATTCACCACTTCGAGCACACCCTCTATCTCTCTATGCCAGTTATCTAACAAGTTCGGCACCCTCGTGCCCTCATAAGTCGAAGGGCTGAAGCGAGCGATAGTGGTGCTCATCTTGCTAGCATCCACCACCTTCTCTTTAACTTTACCCTTGGCCTTAAGAGCCTCGGTAAAAGCCTCTTGTTGCTCAATCATTCAGTCCGCTTCTTCAAGCGTCATCTCAGAAGCTTTCAAGTACGCGACAAATCTCTTGGGAGGCATAATTAACTATATAAGAGGAATAGTCGTAAGCACATAGCCTACGGCTCAAAACAGGTACACATATCCTTCCCATAAGTTACTTGGTCGAGTACCCAAAGGCACTCGGTCGAGTCCACCTAACTCGGTCGAGTCACTTATGTAGTCGGTCGAGTTCAAATGATCCAAACTCTAGTCAGATTTACCGAGAAAACATACTCGGTCGAGTACTTAACGTACTTGGTCGAGTTCAGCCCACTCGGTCGAGTGTCTCACACACTCGGTCGAGTCAGAAACTTACTGGGATTCTGCCTCAAAACATCAAATTAATCATATTTCTCACATCATCACATAATCACATATTCCACATTCCTCCATTCACCTCATACACATAAACCCGACTTGCATGTGAAAAAAATTAAAGAATATGAAACACATAGCAAACATATGGACACACAACGACCCTTGACACCCCACCATGACCGGTTAAAAGTTGTAAAGGCAATTATGCGGCTTTGGGACATCTCCCTAGCCTTGGCAGTAACTCTAAAAAAATCCTACCCGGGTTCATTTTAATTAGACACCCTATGTTCATTGGTTCATTACTTTAGGTTCCAAAATCATTGCTCTGATACCACTTTGTAACACCCTCGTACTCTGAGGCACCTTACCATGGACTACCTCCGAATAGAAGGACGCTACCATCTCGGTTACCCGAGGTAGTGAACATCATAGAAACCATAATGAAACAAATATAAAGTTTAACTTGTTAAGACGGTTACAACTGAAACGTGCCAAATACAAAACCAGACGGAAATCCAAAAGTGATAACAAAATCAAAGATATGCGGAAGCTAAAGCTACAAAAAGAAGTTGATGACTCTGCCCCTGTCAACCCGCATCAACAGCAACGATGGAAACCATCATCACCTGCTAAGCCAATTGCTCACAATCACTAAATGGATCACCACAGTTTTGAAAAACAAACACGGGGTCAGTCAACTGTATAACTATATATAATATAATTCATAAACCAACATCCAAAACAGTTAGTAACCTCCATATCCCATCTCCATCACAACAAAACTGAATACACACCGAGGTGTGTAGCCCTGCCAGTGGGGACCGCAGCCTTACCACAAAAATCCCCGCTCCGCAGAGCGAACCTATTTTCTTAATGTTCACATCCCCCTTACGCTGAGAGAATGCAAAAGGCGAACAATGGGGGTGAGACCACCTCTCACAATGGCTCACAAACCAACCAACTCCAACACCAACAGCCACCACCATCAACAACATACAACAACCACAACATATACAAAAATCATAACCAGTACAAAGATCGTCACATTAATCACATAATATTCTATAGACAACTGAGTAGGGAAACCCTACCTGATAACCAAATCCGACAATTCAAGCAAGAAGTTAAAAAGGTTACTCTACGAAATCTCCTCCTAAAAATATAATCAAACAGTCAACCAACTGCCTAAGCACAATCAAATCGCAAAACCCCCAAATACTCTGATTAGGGTTTCATACAAAACCCCATAAATCACAAAAGGACTAGATTAATAACTTACCTGATTGATTAAAAGAACAAGGATGAAAAGATCCCCCAATAAATGATCAATTACGGCCTTGGATTGATATAAAATGAACGTGAGGCAGTTCTTACGTCGCTTTCAGTGCAAAAGTGTTTTTAGAGAGTTTTTAGAGAAAAAAAAGGACAAATGATTATGAATCACGTTCTATTTATATCAATGGCGCAAAAATCAGAAACGGACCGAACACTCGGTCGAGTACGAGCCACTCGATCCAGTAAGCCACACTCGACCGAGTACGCCTTACTCGACCGAGTGCTACACACTCGTCTGAGTCCACAACAATCAGACCGCTAATATCACATCCCAACTAGATACTTGGTCGAGTAGCCCTCACTCGGCCAAGTATCCCAAGGTCACAAAACCGGTGTATTACAGTTAATTTTAGTATTGATGACTACCTTTCTACATGTTTGGACTGGACTCAGTCTGACGCCCCTGATGGTGCGTCAGGAACATGGAGTAAGGAGGTAGATGAGATAGAGAAGTTGATTTATGGAGATGAACCTCCTCCTGAGACAGTTTATAGCCTTGAGGTGAGTGAAGACTTAGAAGCTCTGCTTGATGCTCTGGAGGCTGAGAATTTCCAAGATGAACCCGTCGCTGCGGTTGGTAGAGATGTGATCTTTCCTATAGGAGAGATCATATCTTCTTGTTCCATAATTGCCAATGTAGAAGGTGGTAAACAGTCCAATCTCCCTTTTATCTTAGATTTTGAGTTTGACGAGCCTAAACTGCATTCTCTAACAACTCTTTATGCTTCTATTATCTTGTGGTGCTACTTATGTTTGTGTGTAGCATATGCACAACTTTTTGATTTACTAAATCGTGCTTTGAGTTTTTTTGACCATGCATTGAGTGAGCACTCAGTTTAAAGTCCAAGAAGTGTCCCGCATGGTGTACACTCGATTGAGTATCCATGGTCCTGGGTCTGATGTTGTTGCTCGTGAAGGAAATGCACAGTTGGTTGCTGTTGTCCCCTATTTAGCAGCTGGTTTGGGGGAACCCTTACGCTTACATTTGGTATTCTCTTCCCTTGTATCTACTTTTATTGTATTATCTTAGTTATTTCTCCTAATGCCTTTGTTAGCAGTGTCCTTTAGGTTGTTGGATATATGTTATATTGTGATTTATGTGCTGTTTAGGTCACAATGAGAGCACTGTGACATTTAGGTTTGGGGGAGAGTCTTTATTTCATCTTTGTGTGCATTTAATTTCATCTTGGACGCTAAGGTATGATTATTGGTAAGACTCTCTCATGTCGTAGGACTCTGACATATTAGTTTTCCACTAACTTTTATTATGTTTTTTATTCTTTAGACTCTCATTAGACGCACATTAAACTTTATACATTATTCCTCAAATGCCACTTTTTAACTTCGCTTTTGCTGAGAATTTTTTCTTTTAGAAAAGAAAAGGTAATAATTTCACATGTAAGTCATTCATTAGATAGTATCCTTTATAATTTTGTCCTGTAAAGTGTTAAGTTGAATCTTTAATTTTAAAAACTAAGCTTAAGATTTTACCAAAAATTTAATATATTAATAGTAGTTTTGAGTAAATATTGTCTAAATACTCGCCAATAATTTCACCCTACTATCTATATATAAAGGAAATTGTCAACGTAAAAGTGGTAGATACAAACAATAAAGTCAACAAATAATGACATCGAATAAGAAAGCAGCTACTTTATAGTTTATACTCCACATTAGATTCTCTTATGATTCATATTCTGTTAAGGAGTTCTAATTTGTCTTATGCGCCCGTCACGCATGATCTCACGGTATCTTTGGAATCACGTAGGGCTGGACGACTCTAGGGTCTGTACCCTGTCACTAATACTCATTTGAGAAAGATCACAAATTCTCATGGAGGAGAATACTATCCGTCACAAACTGAAAATGGATAGTGTTCCTCTTATAATATTGCAAGTGACACTATTTATGGAGTGCTTCATATCTCCCCCACTTGTCCTCTAATAGAGTCGTACTTCCATAATAGGCCTTAGGCCCATGTTATGTTGTATTTTACAAACCCTAATCTCTCAATGTAATATATATCCAACGTAATATGAATAAGAATAAAATCATTATATCGTCAAACTTCTAGCAT
>VHZZ01005465.1:50462-71894 GCA_009801015.1 Silene noctiflora
AACAGTCTCAAGATAATCTCTGAAATTACCTCCAAGCTGTGGGTGAAAACAAAGAGTACAAAACCAAAAAATTTGGCAGTATATGACTTCACCAATAGCAAACCCACGCACATAAGTCAATAAATTCAGTTTTTTCTCAGTTGATGCTAGTGTATTATACCCAACACACAGACAAACATAGTATGAGAAGACAAGGAAAAGACCAGTTGTCAACAACATCAATATAAAAAAAATTAGTTCAATTAGAAGATACAAAAGCAAACCTTGAATATCGCCATCTTTTTTTCTCAGTTGATGCTAGTGTAATCAAATTTTGAGTTTAGTTTCAAAGTCATTGACGGAATTTATGAAGTGTTGCGATATACCTATTGTTTCATATGAAGGATTATATTGTGATGTAAATTATTGTCACAAATATAATTTTTTCTTATTATATAAATAATGTAAATTTATAAACAAAATGAGTTACGAGTACTATAGTTAGAGACAAGTAAAAATCGGGAAACGAGGATAGATACAACTGCTTTTCATTAAGATAATGGTATCTGATTTAATTGTAATACGGATTCAACTACCACTTGATTATAATAATACAAACTATTTCTTATTACATAGGTACATGTCTTTATCACATGGAAAATACTTGGATCTGTTTTTCAATTAAAACGGAAATTACCGTCTTAAACAAAAATTCATGGTAGTATAATTCTTTCGTTTCCATTTTGGGAGCCCAACTTCTTATTTAACTCGTTTTAAACTTAAAACGGATTAGATAATACTCCGTATATTAATACGAGTAATAAAAAAGAAAGTTCTTTGAAATAGCAAAATGATTATCCAAATGGGTAATATTTATAATTTATAATTTGTCTTATTCTTAAACGGATATACCCGTCTAACGGTCTCAAGAGTGACCGATTGGGAAGGAAGTCCAAGCAGTCGTTCTCATTGTTTTAGGTCTGAAATAACTGTACACACTTGCTGAGTATTGAATTATGAGTGGAAAAATACAACTACTCTTCCTTTAAGATAGTAATATCCATTTTGGTGGAAAAACGACTCCGAATTACTTCGTATCACTTAATGATAATAAAACAAATTATTTGAGTCCGTTTACAATTAAAACGAATATTACCGTCTTAAACAAAATTCGTGATAATAACTTCGTATCAATTTTGGAAATTCAGGCAGCCGTTTTCATTGTTTTAGGACAGAATGAGTAGGGTTTTAAACGTTTTTATTAAAAACCTCGCACTCGAACCTCGTCGCATAGGAACGTCTCTCTTCTCTTCCACACCAAAGATGGCGACAAAATCATCGGAAATTGCCGATAAAACTGCTGATTTATTCATCAAATTAGGGTTMGACGAACGAACTGCGCGCAATACATTAGCTAATGCTAAAGTTACCAATAATCTTCTTGCTGTAATTCACGAGGTATTTCTTCTTTTCTCTTAGAATCACATTAATTATTCTGCCGAATCATTGCGTTCTGGAAAATTTATTGTTTTTTGTTTGATTGAATAATTAGGCTGGTGTTAGCGATGGTTGCAATCGAACTGCTGGAAATCTTCTGTATACGGTGATTGTTTTGTTTGTATTTTGTTGAATTTCGAATCGTTTTAATTGTCAGTTTATTAGTTCAGTGATTTAGGGTTTTAATGTTGATTTTAGTATTTGTTTGAAATTGCAGGTCGCGACTAAATTTCCGGCGAATGCGTTGGTGCATCGACCGGTTTTAGCTGAGTATGTTGTGTCGTCAAAGGTTAACAAAAAATCTATTTATTTCTCGCCGTGTTTGCAATTTATCTTGCTGGTAGTGTCGGCCGCTTTGTTATTATTAGCAAACGTTAAACACTATTAATCAATTGGTTGAATATTTGAATGTATTGGGCGGTGTTTAACTTAATAGAAAATGGTAACCATTGTGGTAGTGAATCTGTAAATATCGTTATTGTAAATTTTTAATTTATTGTGATTATTGCGTGTCAATGATTGGTGCTGTGATATTGTTCTTAGCCGGACGAAAGTAGATGTAATCTTCATATGAAAAAAAGCATCATGAGATCCAACATATCTAATTATAGAGAGTGACTTCGTAATTACTTGTGAATGATTCATAGAACTTTTATTCTATGGTAATGTTGACTTGGGGTGTTAGATGAAATTACCAAACTCAATGTAGCAATGATCCCACTATTTTACCATTACTTGAGGATGTGAATTGACCTTGCTTAATTGAAGTAAAATAGGTAATTTGAGATAAATGGAGTTATGTATATTCCTGTTATGTAGTTCCAAGTTTCGAACTCTTTTTCTTTCTTATCGCAAATATCTGTGTTTGTTGTGCCTGCATGGCTCAATTAAGCGTGTGATCGATCTCTCTTTTAAGCATTGTTTTTACTTTTATGTAGATTAAGACTCCAGCTCAGCTAGACGCTGCGTTCGCTTTTTTTTCAAGTACTGGTCCTGACAATTTTGACCCAAGTGAATTTGAGAAAGCCTGTGGAGTTGGTAATTAGATTGTTTATCCCTTTGATATTTCTTTTATTGTTATAACTCTTCTAAAATTGTGTTTTCATCTTTTTTCTTGTTTGATACCCATTGAAGTTTCAATACTGAGATTTTTTTTTCTCACTCAGGTGTTGAGGTTTCAAATGAAGAGGTTGAGCGTATTGTTGGTGAAATATTTGAGGAGAGCAAAGTGACGATTTTGGAGCTGCGTTATAAAACAAATGGTTGGTAAACTGACTATGCGTCGAATTCTTGATGATGTTTTACCGTTTGATTTGGTGTTGAGTAGATTTGAGAGCCAACAATTAAATATTGGAGTATGTTCTAGTACAATCCATTTAGATTTCAAAGTGACATCTT
Source organism: Silene noctiflora (assembly GCA_009801015.1). Taxonomy (NCBI): domain Eukaryota; kingdom Viridiplantae; phylum Streptophyta; class Magnoliopsida; order Caryophyllales; family Caryophyllaceae; genus Silene; species Silene noctiflora. Next base: position 53,337 of record VHZZ01005465.1, read on the forward strand.
AACCATTTACTCGGGAGAATCAGGTTCCCGTAACTCCGTAAGACATCATTTCAAAATTCTTGTCAATGCTTAGACTGGCAAATGATAAGTTGTGTTACATGTGTTGTTGTTGAGATTTTCTTTTTCTTGTTCTCTACATCTAGGTGCTGAAAATTGAGTACTAGATATTGAACAATGATTGGTATGTTATAGATCTTTTCAGAGATATTACTATTCAACAAACACAATATCAACCCACTTTAAGAGTTTAAGTCACTTTTCACGGGGCCTGAGAAGATCCAGTATTACACAGCCTTAGGTCTATGAAGTGGAGACCAATGGATCGTAAATAAAGAGAAGTCAAAAAATAGGTTTCTAACGAGAAAGGATAGATTCAGTTCAATTTTAGTTCGGGACATTCACTTGTATTTTGATGTTCATTATTGAGAATGAAGTGATTAAGTATTCTTAGAAGACAGTTTCTTGTGTCATAGTCATAGGTACAGTGCTTTAAAGTCTATACAGCTATACCACTTCAAAAATAGTTTTTTTTTTTTTTTTTTTTGAAAGTGGGACCATCTAAGGATATCTGGTCGTTGAGAACTGGAACACAGTGCAGCTTACGAGTGCTGAGATGATATTTTGGGACACTGGCAGTTGCAGAAATCAGCAATTAATTCTTATTTATTATCAAATATTTATTTTAAACACTATTTGATAGAGATGTAGAAGATGAGGAAATGCTGAATTTTTTCGGAGTTCTCTGATGTTTGTGGATGTCTTTCTCTTTTATTCTTCTTTAAGGGTTTCCACCTGTTGTAGGGTGGTTAATGAGTTATTATTGTTGCTTAAAATAGCTTTACCAAACGTTCTCTTTACAGAAAACATCGTCTATGGATCTATCATAAATTATTTATGCTGTCTTTCTTGAGTAGCTACTTACATATTGTATTTTTTCTTTATCAGTTGGTGATCTGTTCAAACGTGTTCGCGAGAGACAGCCATGGGCTGATCCAAAGATTGTCAAGGTTCACATTTTCACTCTTTCATCGATTATAAATGTTGATGTACAATAAAATTTTAAGTTCTGACCTCAATATATGTTTCATATTTATTTATTAACTGTTATTGTATTGTTTATTGGTCATCCGTCCTTGTCCAGCAAGTTATAGATACTAGGCTGCGTGAATTACTGGGTGAAAGGACTGCTGCTGATGATGAAAAGCCAGTCAAAAAGAAGAAGGAAAAGCCAGCTAAAGTTGAGGTTCGTGTGCTATATTTCTACTTTCCGTAGATTGAAGATTGGAGCGTAGAATTCAATGTGTCATTTGCTTATCTTACTTAAATATTTCTTAGGATCACGCAGCAGCTGCTGCTGCCGCTGCTGCTCAGCCTTCTGAAGAGGAAACTAATCCGTTCACCATCTTCCCTTCACCAGAAGAGAATCTAAAGGTAGCTGAGAAATTTTACGAAATAAATATGTTTTCCTTATTGCTGTTGAAAGTTTGAATTTTTTGACTACATTTTTGCTGCAGGTACCAATTAAATGGTTAAGTTGGCTGTGTACATGTGTTATATTGAGAAACAAATTCATGTTGTGAGAATAGGGTGCTTGTTTTGGACTTTTGGTACATGCTTGATGCCATCTGCCAACTTCCATTTCAGGTTCATACCGAAGTTTTCTTCAGTGATCGTCCTGTCTTAAGAGCTTGCAATACGAGGGATATAATTAAGAAGCACCTAGAAGTGACAGGGGGAAAAGTTTTTACTCGCTTCCCACCTGAGCCTAATGGTTATCTTCATATTGGTCATGCTAAGGTAATTTTCAAGTTTTGTCATGTGAAAATTTTAAACCTTTGTTATAAGTGTCGTATTAAGTTATATCTATTCTTCCAGGCGATGTTTATCGATTTTGGATTGGCAAAAGACAGAGGTGGACATTGCTATTTAAGGTTTGTATTTGTGGAATTTTGCGATCATTGCCTACTCAAACTCTATGACATGTGAAGTAATTTATAACTGTAGGACTCTTATAGAAGCTCATAACATAAAGTCTATGATAGTTTTAACTATTTAGTATGCTAATATTTGGCAAGGTTTGCTGTTTGTCTATAGATATTACTCCTATTTTATATTTGGTCTCCTACTTCTCTTTTGAGGTGAATGTGAGACACTGCTACCATAATAATCAAGTATGACCCTAGTAGAGCACAGTCTTGGTGACTGGTGGCTTTGAGTAGAAGGTAGACGAGAAAGTAGTGTAAGTATGAACTGTCTAAGAATTGTCTTTGTTTCTCGATCTCAGATTATTTGTCATTGTCCATAAACCATGATAAATATATATGCAGTAATTAAATGCTTTGGGGGAGTTTCTCGTTATGTTATTATTCAGTGTTAAAAGAAATTGGATTCTCCAATTTAAGCATTCACAGTAACATGCAATTGGCAAAATCTATGATCACCTTTTATTTTATTTTTTATTTTTCTTCCATGAAAGTAACATTCAATTGGCAAAATCTATGATCACCTTTTATTTTATTTTTTATTTTTTATTTTTTATTTTTCTTCCATGAAAGTTACATTGGTGTTTCTTGATGATTAAGTATGTTTATGGTATATTAGTTAGTTTTGCAAACTCCTATCTGTATAGTCATTTTGGCGAGTACCATCATTTTTACGTATAGTTGTGCTGGTAAGTACTTTATGCTCTCTGAAACGCATGCATATTGTGCCATTTAGGTATGATGACACAAATCCTGAGGCTGAGAAACAAGAGTACATAGATCATATTGAGGAGATAGTTGGATGGATGGGATGGGAGCCTCACAAGGTATGCTATGTCTTCTATAAACCACTGATGTACTACTTTGCAGTTATCTATTCATAGTCCTAAATTTTAATCCGTGTTACAAATATGCAGATAACTTACACTAGTGACTATTTTCAAGATCTGTATGATCTAGCTGTTGAACTCATAAGGAGGGGTCATGCTTATGTTGACCATCAGGTTGGCTTACATTTCTGTTGATATCCCTTCTTTTCCCAGCCTCTGACTGTCTTTAGACATGCGGGTTCATTTTTTTTGAAACGAGTTATCTCATCTCATATTAAAAAAGGTAGTGGTATTATATACTGTCTGTTTGCCATTACTCTTGACTCTGACATAGACTACAATCAAAGTGTCGTAATGTCTTGATACGGGTTGCAAGGCTCTTTCTCTCTTATGTTTGATGGGCTGTGAAAGTTTATAACTTATTGTTCGGTTGCAGACGGGTGATCAAATAAAGGAATACAGAGAGAAGAAGATGAATAGTCCTTGGAGAAACAGACATTATACGGAATCCTTGAAGCTTTTTGAAGAAATGAGAAGGGGAATGATTGAGGAAGGTAAAGCAACTCTCAGGATGAAGCAGGATATGCAAAGTGATAACCCTAACATGTATGACCTCATTGCATACCGTATCAAGGCAAGTTTTGACAAGGATCTTCATTGATTTTGACTTGTTCAGAAACTTGTATCAACATGTTAACCTTATTTTTTCTCTCGTGTGCAGTTTACACCTCATCCTAAAGCTGGAGATAAGTGGTGTATATACCCTAGCTATGACTACGCTCACTGCATTGTAGATTCTCTTGAGAATGTAACTCACTCGGTGGGTATTTCGTTATCTATCAGTCTATCACTCATCTCTGATTACTCTTACCTTACACGGAGTATATAAATGTTTTTATTCATTTTTGGTGCTGGATGCTTCTGCCCAACTGCTGCTGAGTTGGGTTTATGCTGTTATAGCTTTCCTGCTGTTGTTGCTTCACCTTTTCTTGAATTTTTTTGTTTAAATGGCCTGTCTACATTATTTTAGTTCTTATGAAAACTTTGAAGGTTACATTATTTTAGTTCTTATGAAAACTTTGAAGGTTGCGTAGAAGACGGTATGCACCTCAAAGATTCTAGAAATGTAATTTTCGGAGGACAAGAATCTCCTTGGGTTTCCGTTGCTTGTTCTGGAAATTTTGAGCATGAGTGTTGCTTTTTGTAAAAATTTAGATGCCCTAGGAATTTTAAGTGCTGTCAAATCTTTGTAAGTGTCTACAACTAAATGATAGATATTTTCCCCAGAGGATAATGCAACTAATTATACATCTATGATTCGTAGGCACAAGCTTTCGAAACAGTTCGATTTCAACTGAAGAACTCTGCATCATTACTGTGAAGCCTCCAGAATCTTTTTTTGTTGTAGTGCCTTAGTTGATTAGAATTACGAAGTAGACACGAATCAGGAATTTGGAATTAAGTCAACATTTTTTTTTTTACTGCTGGAGGCTAGTATATGTCGTTCTGCTGGTCTTTTAGTTTCTAAGCACAAGTTCTTTTTATCAATCTTTGATAGACTTTCAAAATTTCTTGTGCGGGGTTGTAAAATAAGTAATTGCAAGGTTTCCAGTGACTTTCCAAAGAAGAAGCTTTCAAAAAGGAGCTAATGTGCATGATTGAATGTTGCTTGCTTTTTTAGTTGAATGGTATTGCTCTTGAAAATGCAACAATTACATAAAAGTTGGATAATAACATGTGGTAGCAAGAGTCAAATTGATGTATACCTAGAGTCTCAAGGAGCAATGCTTGCTGCCGACGTTGTTAAAGCTGCCTCTTATGGTAGCTGCATAATGCAAGTGCGATAAAGGTTTTTAGTTTGTACAAGGATTGTGCAAATGTGTTTTAGCAACATAGAGGATGTTTACTTGTATATATCTTCCATTCTCCCCTCTTAGAACATGCGGTGGGAATTGTGCACTTACTGCGCTCTCAGTTCTCACAAAAAGTTCACACAGAAAGGACTGTGGGATGACATTTCTGGGAGTGTGAATACCTATATATTTTCTTGTAGGTTTATGTGTCACTGACTGCATTTCCGTTGTGAACAAACGTTCTTTTTCTATAGTACTTGTTATTATTTGTAATGGGTTAACAGGGAACATTGAATGTGTGTGACATAATTTTGGATGCACAAGTAATGATGGACCTTTTAATGGATGATGTATGATTGTGTTCTTATTTTTGTTCCAACCTCATTTCTTAATGCAGTTGTGCACATTGGAATTTGAGACCCGGCGTGCTTCCTATTACTGGTTACTGCATGCACTTGGGATTTACATGCCATATGTATGGGAGTACTCACGTTTGAATATTACAAACACAGTGATGTCAAAGCGTAAAGTAAGTTTTTGAATCCAGTGGTTACTAACTTACTTTTGGCATTAAAGTCGTCTTATACACCTAGGTGTAAACTTAAAAGGACATGATTTCAATGTTGTTTACAGCTGAATCGTCTGGTTACCGAGAACTTTGTTGATGGGTGGGATGATCCACGGTTGATGACTCTAGCTGGTTTGCGGCGTAGGGGTTTGACTTCAACAGCTATTAACGCTTTTGTTCAGGGAATAGGAATTACTAGGAGGTAATATCATGTCTTTTTTTCTCATCCATATCCAAAGAAGAAGAAAAAACCATGATGAATTAATGTCGTTAAATTTTTATTGCATGAGGTGAAAATTTTCCCATTAACCATCTAAACTGATGCTGTTAAAATTTGAGGAGTTCCAGAGTTTCTTATGTAATAACAGTACACGATATAAAAATGTTCATGTTCACAAAAGTAGAAAAGTTTAGCTTGCATGTTGTTTTTCCTTCTGATGTCAGAATCTTTTTGTTTATTTTTTTTTGTTACAGTGATAATAGTTTGATTCGTTTGGAAAGACTCGAGTATCATGTTAGAGAGGAGCTAAATAAAACAGCTGCTCGGGTGATGGTTGTCTTGCATCCCATAAAGGTGTGTACTCTGCTTTTTCACAATCATGTTGCAATATTATTCCTAGTCTTATCTGCCTTTTGTTTCAGGTTGTTATTACCAATCTAGAAGCTGGGAAAGTGATTAATCTTGATGCCAAGAAGTGGCCTGATGCTCAAAATGATGACACCTCAGCGTATTACAAGGTCAGCATCAATAAGCTTTGGTTTTACCCCTAATGTTTTGTATGATGTATGGAGAAACACTTCAACCTCTTGAATATATAATAGGCCTGTACTAGTTAATATATTTAGTTTATTTGTTTTAGTTTGAACCTGAACATTTTTGCTGCGTAGGCCTCACCCAATACTTTTCCGGGATTCATCTCAGGTACCATTTTCAAGAGTTTTGTATATTGAAAGGTCTGATTTTCGGATGGAAGATGCAAAAGATTACTATGGTCTTGCTCCTGGGAAGTCTGTCTTGCTAAGGTATGTGGGAATATGAAACATACGTTGTTATCTACTTATCTGTGAAAGGATGGTACATCTTAACATGTGTGAACAAATGCAGATATGCATATCCAATTCGATGCACAGACGTAGTGCTTGGAGATGACAATGAGACAGTTGTTGAAATTCGGGCTGAGTATGACCCTGACAAGAAAACAAAACCTAAGGTTTGCTCTTTCTCTTTTCATACACTACCGCTGTTAATTTTATCACTTAAAGCCAACTTCAAATTGATTTAGTTCTAGACGATTGGGATTTCTAGACATCAGAGTGATATTCGTTATGCTTTTACTATTAAAGTTTAGGACGTTAATTGTACCGCTTAATCTTTATGTGATGGCTTAAAGAATGTCTTAGTTTGGACTGCTTCAAGTTTTAACGAGTGTTAGTGCAATAGTTTTCTTGAGGCCATTTATTTAGCTTATGTTATTTGGCTGAAAAAGGTCGTCTAGATACTTCCAACAATCTCCACAATGCCACCTTTGAACATACTACATCATATTATCATCATTGACGTGGTCAATTAAAAACTACTCCCTCCGATTCTTAGGGGACACGTTTGAACAAAGTTTGAGTATGGTTTGCGTGGCTACAATTCAATGTTGAGATTATGAGATCCATCGCCGACTCACACCAATTTGAATTCCTTAATTTTTGTACAATGTAAAATGGAGCATTTTGCAAGATTGGGTGGGAGTAATGTTAATTGGAGGAAATATGGAACTTGAATATTTTAATAACAGATATGTGCCACTGTTTGCCTATGTATTTTACGTGGGACTGATAATTCAACTTCTCCTTTCAGGGTGTCCTACATTGGGTTGGTGAACCTTCTCCAGGTGTCGATCCAGTCAAAGTGGAAGTCCGACTGTTTGAGAAACTCTTCCTTTCTGAGGTTCATTTCTTTCCCTCTGTTTTCTTTCTTTCACATGAGCCCATCAAAATTTCTAATGTGTGGTTTTTTGTTTTGTTTTAGAACCCTGCTGAACTTGATGATTGGCTGGCTGATTTAAATCCCAATTCAAAAGTTGTCATACCAGATGCCTTAGCAGTTCCTGAACTTCAGAGTGCTGTACTTGGTCACAAGTTCCAGTTTGAACGTCTAGGTATGTTTGAACCCTCTGATGATCCTTTTTTTTTTAATTAAAATTGCTTTATTTATACTTGTTGCTTTTGATTGATTATATTCTTTCGCAAATTAATGACGGAACCGCTGTCATGCGAAGTAGTGGTTTTGCTAGTTACGCGCTACAACTCCTTTCTTGGCTGTGGTTTTGTGTGGGGACAAAATCTTGAATTTTCGGTGGACTACATTGAGTGCTGTAGTTTGTTCATTTCAGCCGATGGAACTGCTAAATAGTTGATAGCAAGTTATCTTATTCTCAGAGAACTTATCAAACTCCTCCTGGGATCCTAATTGCTCTACTGAGAGTCTGAGAGTTGAGCATGATCAGTAGTAGTTTCTATGTGGGCTCATAACTTGAAATCGAGCTAGATCAGCAAGTACGAAAACTGACACTTATAAGTTATACGTAATTTGCTAGGATACCATACATCACTTCAAAAGTTTTATTTTGTCTTTAAGTTGGGTTGCCACTGTTCTTGTTTCCCCAACTATTCAGAGGTAAAAAACATGCACCAACCTCTTTACTGTGAACTAACATGTCATTTGGGTTCCACTTAGTGCTTTTAGTTAGAACTCTATTTATGATTTTTTAGGGGGCCGCATGAAATAAGGGTAATTGTTGGGAAGTATTGAAGTTCACCATAAAGAGGAAAAAAATGAAATGCTGGTAGTGAAGGGACTTAGTGGTGGGTTAACCATCACTCCCTCTTATGTGAGGGTGATGCATTACTCTAAGGGGGAAGGTGGGGAAATTGGCCCCTCTACGAGTCCATGGAGTATTTATTTAGTACTCCGTAATACTTATTATTAGTACCCTATCTCTTTCTTTTATGCATCACCGTCATAGTCTCCTATTTTCCTTTGTTTTTTTCCCTTCATCAACCATGTGACAACTACCCCAATCCAAGCAAGCCCAAAGTAAGAGTCATTTGCCTGAAAGGCCATCAACAAGTTTTCTTATCTAAACTCAGGGGCTTGTACGGTTATATTCCTGATTCCAACAAGCAATTTGGGGTGTTTGAGGCTTTGAGCCTTTAAATGCACACAAGTGGTATTTAAGTATTTATCTTTAACTGGTGTCCTAGAGTTCTCCCAAAGCTAGATTGATAAATTGTGGGTCTAATTCGCCTTACCTTTGATATAATGAACTGCAGTCACTGCCTATGAGGATCTGTGGGTTACCTTTTTGGGAAATTATAATTTTTTCGTCCCACCTCTTATTCTTGCTGTATTTAGTAATTTTTTTGCTCTGAAATTACCACCTTGTACTAATAATGCGTACACAATTACCAAACATGCCTGTACTAATCAACCTTAATGGCTTAAAAGCTAGCTAAATTTTTTCCTTATTTATATGAACTTCATGATTGGATATTGTTTATATATATTTATTTGTTTTTGGGCTTCCTTTTTATTTTTAAAATTTTTTACCTGCCAATGTCTATACTATAATTTACTTTCGTACTTGTAGCCGGATGAAATCAGAATTTGTTGCAATAAAGAGTGCCAGAATTTGTGCTCTTTTTTGTAGTAACTGGCCTGTTGTTCCTGCTAGAATAACCGTATGTTTCGCTTACATTGTAGGATACTTTGCCGTAGATAAGGACTCGACATGTGAGAAATTGGTGTTCAACCGCACAGTCACATTAAGGGATAGTTATAAGATTGTAAAGTAGCAAAGTTCGTGATTCTTGTTTGCCGCCTATTGGGAAAATATTAGTTAAAGACATCTTTGTGGATAACCAGTGAGGTAATCTACATTTGTATGCTAACTCTCCGAGGGTTTACAAGATTTTTTTATTCATATGATTTATTAAACTGAATTTTATCCTGGTTTTTGATCTTTTGAAATATATACTCGGGAATTAATTTACTTTGCCGTCGTAATAATGTTCTGGTTTTTCTTGCACTACGCTTAACCCTCAATTCAGGCAAGATGCAATTACAGCCAAGAGTTTATGTCTTGGGAGTCTCCACTCTTCACCACCGGATTATAAAGTGGCATGGTATCATCGTAATAATGTCGCGACTCAAAATGCCATAGTATGACTAAAATGTCCCCTTGCAATCTCGCATCATTGTTTTTCTATTGGTTTGTTCTCCCTTATACCATTAGTACCAGACTACCAGCCATGTCAGTCATGTACTGCCGTTGTTTGAAGTTGTCGGTTTTGAAATTTCTCGTATGTGCCGTAGCAACTCCATTAAGGGTGCACTGGTTTGCGTTGGGGGGTCAATACTCAAGTAGCCTTATACTTCCATAGTAAGATGTTGTCGAAGAGTTTGAGCACAGTCGAGAATCTCGTAATGCTGTCAGTTCTGTATTGTTGTTTGCAATTGTCACTTGATTTGATTGCATATAGTTATCAATTAACCGACCATGTCACTTCACCATAGTAAAATTATCATCACCTTGTTTGTTCCTCTCCAATTTGTTTTTCAAGTTTCAACAAGTCTCCTTAAGACTACACTATTCGTCTTAAGCTTAGGACGGGTCAAGATGTCAAGTACATACCAACTGTGTATATAAGACTATATGGAAACACAATTTCTTTGGCTTAAGACGGATAGTGCTCTTAAACGAGAATTTGTGTTATTTTTATTTTTTATTTTTTTTTGCATAAATTTAGAACCGCGACACCATAATACAATCTAAACCATTAGCCGGAAACTAAACTCTTCATTTCTTTTAGAAAATAGAAGTTTCCTTTATTTATTTAGGAAATGAAGATGATTTCGAGTGGTTGAAAAAAAAACTTTTGAAGGTGTGTTTTAGTCCCGAAACATCGAATCGGGATCCTGTTATGTCTTTAGCTGTTGCCATCCTCAAAACTAATATGATTTGTAGAATAAGATAATTGACAATAATTAAAAGAGAAAAGTGATGTTAAAGTCTGCATCTAAAGTGTCAACTCTTTTATCAAAGGATAACGAGATGGCTTTGGTGCTCCTTAAAAGCAACCAATGGAGACGGTTCAGAACTCTTTTTTAAGCAGGAATGCGAGATCAAATCACGCAATAATTCTCTTAAGAGTTCCGTCAATTCACGCTATCACTTGCCAGTTGTGACTTGTGAGTCGTGAGTTGTGACTGTGAAAGGAAGGGGAGATTTGTTGGATTATGAATTTTGACCGGGTTTTGCACAAATTTTGAATAAGACGGTCGAATGCTTTATTACCTTAAAAATCTATATAAAAGTATAATAGAGAAACCACAAGACACGTATCAGCCTATTAGCATTTCAGTTTTCCACACACACGTATCAGCCTTTTAACATTTGTTGGATTATGAATTTTGACAAGATTATTACACAAATTTATGAATAAGAAGGTTGAATATTTTCTATATAAGCGGACAACCTTGTCTTACACAACAATTAGCGGGGCTATTAGGAAAAAAGGAACACGCAACTGATGTACTATCTCACTCAAACTTTTTACTTTTTGAGTTTATATGTATTTTTTTTCTGAGCATTTTGTGTTTATAAATAACATTTTAATTCTTAAACGTCAAAACTCAAAATTAACTCAATTTATTTGTATAATTTTTGAGCTAATTATAACTTTTTAGTTTACCGTTTAAATAAACGAGCTCAGAAACATTATAGTAAAACTCAAAATTTCAAAAACAATACCCAAAAACTTCATAAAAAATCTCATAAACTACTCAAATCAGATGTAATACATCCGATGTATAATCTATGAACTGGTGTTATTATTATTATCATAATTGATATTTAAATTAAAGGTTTCATATATTGTAAATATTTTACTTGTTAAGAGCGTTTCTATTACGTGTAGGACGTTCGTTGATCTAACACTTTTCTTTGTTGGTGAAACGATGACAACTTTGATTGTTATATTCGTCGGTATGGGACATTTAGTTATGGCTTAATTACTAGGATTATGAGAAAAACATTTTTGGTTTGTAGACGACTTTTGAGGCAAAAAAGCAGCAGCTAGATTTAGTAGGACTTGAATTATTGTTGTCTTTATAATCTTGAAGCACAGTTCCAAACACTATGGGTCTTGGAAATTTGTTTAATTGACTTCACATTGCAACATGGACCGAACCAAGTGTATGGACGCAAAAATATCACCAATTCCGTTCTATGCGTCGGTATCGAATCGTCTTCTTTGTCAACAAAACTATCATGTAGTTAAATTAGTCAGGTACATTCGTTTTACAATAATGCCTCGTATATAACGGTTTTAATTGTGACCAATCACAAAATATTGCACTTTGTTTAGTCTACCTTCTGCCATGAAGTCTGGTCTGCCTTGACTTTGGACTGTGTAAAACCTATCCTTAAAACTAAACTTTTATGTACAAAAAAAAAAAACAGTTAGATCGGTATTCATATTATGACCGTGAAATTGAATTATGATTGACTTGCTTTGGTTGTGAAAGTTAGAAAAAAATGCATAAATGTTGTTTCTGTCACTATTTTTTTTTTTTTTTTGGCAGGGAACTATGACATAGATATGTTGAATCGTTTTCGATGTTAAAACCCGACAAACTAGGTCAAAGTACCAAACGAGTTATATAATTAGTCTGAGTTCAATTAGGGTTTAAAATACAAGTGATAAGTATTTTTTATATGCATTTTTATCCCCTATTTTAGTTCCATTTTACTAATCATTTTAACACTTTGTTTAGTATTTTGAGCTAATATCGTGTTCTAGTTGCATTGTCTTGCTTTTAACGTGTTTTGTAGGAAATCGAGTTTTTAGTAGCTAATTCCCGACGAATACGAGCAATTATCGAGAACACAAGCTAAGTAGAGTAAGGATTGGGCCATGCATGGCCAATAGCATGAAGGAATGATCAAAGTACAAAGGAAAATGGCCCAAAATGAATATTCATGCAAAATGTAAACAATTGATTTAATGAAGCCCAAAATCCAAATGAAGTGTGGAAAAATATCAAGGCATTGGATTCCACAAATATTCCACATTCACAAGGCACTTCCGGGCGATTAAGGACACAATTAACACAAAAACATTGGATACCCGGGCATTAACTATGGCCATTTAAGGCATTTAACCCGGAGACTTGCGTCCCCGATCGGGGTCACCCATCCCCGATCGGGGATGTTGGTATTTAAGATCATTGGATTCCTTATGGATTGTTTACGTTTCAAGCCTCAACTACTATATAAGGAGGGCTAGTCCCGACCTCATTTGTACACAATTTTCATATCATTCTCATACATTTTCCTTACAAAATCTCTCTTTAGTTTCCCTTGTAATCTTTAGTTTACATTTACATTTCATACATTTTTAGTTAATCATTCACATTTAGTTATAATCTCAAGTTCTATGAGGGTCAATCACCACTTCCCCGCATTTTTTTTAATCTCAAATAACTTGTACAAAGTATTCCTCCTCCGTCTTAATCATTTATTATCTTTAACTCCATCCTTTTCTCCCCTCTTTCTTTTTTCATCTATTCACAATACGTTCTCTCTTTCCTTAATTAGTAAAGTTTTATACTTATTTTAATCACCTCAGCTCACAACAATACCCCACATTACCCATAGTTTATCTTATTTTAATCACCTCACATCATAACAAAGTTTTATACTTATTTTAATAGAGAATGTTATTGAGAATAAAAGGGAGTACTATATTTGAAATTAAGATATATATTTCAATTAAATAAATTATAGGGACGGAGGAAGTAAATTTTAAGCTCGTGTCCTCCACGAGTACCCGGCTACAAGAAAGACCCGCTAATTCTCATATTGTGGAGTATTTTAATTAAAACAAATTACAAGAAATAAATTATTCAATTCTAATATTCTCATTGAGCAATGTGTACGATGACATGATACGCAGAGTGTACCAAGAATTAAGATATGCGGAGGATTTCAATTAAAATAAATTATAGGGATGGAGGAAGTACATTTTAAGCTGGTGTACTCGACGAGTACCCCGCTACAAGAAAGAGCCACTAATTCCCATATTTGATCATTGCAACTTCCAAAATAGACCCAAGACCTCTTCATCCGTCAAATCCACTTTTTTATCTTTGTGCTATAGTTGCATGCCATTAGTACTAGGAATTGACTCCCTTATTCATCTTCAACTTGCATCATGGTCATCACCGCGTCTAAGGCCCTGTTCAGCCATGTGAACGTGGAAATCGGCCTCCAATTTTTGTCATTAAATATACAAGTTTCACTGGAATTCATTTCAAACCTTGAAATACGGTATACTTGTATATTCATATTTGGTGTCCCATTTTTTGTGGAGCACATTGTCTCCAATTGTTAAGCCGCTCCTAATAATGGTCATTCTTTAGATAAAAAACCCAATTATCTTCTTTTTGGGTATACACGGAAATCCTTCCAAAATGGCTTGCACCCGAAAATGAGACTAAAAGTCTACAAGATTACTATTACAAGTTTACAACATTATTTATACATTTACGTAAATATACATTTAACATCATAGAAATAGTTACACTTTGAGTCATCGAGATTCACTTCATGGAGCACAACATATTAAAATCGATTCCATGAAACAGACGATCTTACTTGCATGGAATACCTTGCTCAGCTCAACCACATCGCGGTAAAGAAAAAGGTGAACCGTGTTCAAGAGCTAGCCCATCGACCATCGTACAAATGAGCACTATTTGCCTCCATCTTTTAACGAGATAAAATGAGATCGTGCTCCGTCCAGCTGTTCGCAAAACACAACGGCTTTGTACGAGAAAACAGTTAACTTGATCCCTTGTACTTACCAAAGGCCTATCTCGAAAAAAAAAAAAAAAAAAGGAGGCTATGCTTGTTCATATCTTCTAAGAATATTTTTGGTGGGAATTTTCTTCTTAGATCATAATTATAGAACCCATTTTTCTACATCTTATATAGACTATTAATAGAAAGGGCCAAAGGAGGGCCTTACCCTACGATTAATTAGCCACCCCCTAAATATAGATACGCCACGTAATCATTCTGTCACTTCCTAAATTGCCACAACTCATCCATGTCCCACAGACTATCCTCGGCCACGTCATCGCCCAACCAATGGTCTCCAGCCTCGTGGGACACTGAGAACGGGATATCCGATACTGACGTGGAAGCCAAGTCCATGTCATAATCACAACTATGCAGTGAGTAAAAGTCATCTATAGAATTTTCATATGCAGGGGAAACACAAACACTTTTGTTATTTTCAGGAATTTCGGGGAAATGTGATGATAAACTCATGCTTGAGGTCGAAGTATCGGCTAATTTACTAGGTGATGCATCCATGAATGAAACGGCTGATACCTCGGAAGAAGTCATGGTTGTAGAATTCGTGGAGTTTTGTTCGATCTTTTGAACTAATATTGGCATGTAATAACACCTGATTGCATCAATAAAGCCCTGACTGTTTGACTCCATGTTAAGTTGCTTTGCTTGCTTTTGAACCCGGGTTCTCCAATAGTTCTTGATCTCGTTATCAGTTCTTCCTGGCAAATGTGCTGCTATCTTCGACCACCTATTCAAGTATCACATATAACTTGACATATTTAGAGATAAAATGATGATACATTCCACTATTGTATCGACAATTCAGACAAACATTTAGTCATTATCGAATTTACAGTTAGAAGGCCTAGAACGACCCTGCGCAGCCTCCTGGCTATTAACCCCTGTTTTAACTTTTAAGACTTAAAAATTATCGATAAAAGTATTAAATTTCAATATCATTCTGCGACATGCACACTGTAGAAGCTAAATAAGGACATGCAATTTAAACAGTACGAGCAGTGGCGGAGCCAGGAATTCATCCCAGTGGGGGTGAAAGGGTAAGTTCTAATGGAAACTCAAAAAATTTTGGAAAATTTTAACTATAAACTTTGAAATTCCCGATCACCTAGCTCCACCATTGAGTACGAGGTCGACATGGTGTGATTTTAAATTTCAACATTTTGTTAAAAGTAAGAAAAAGGAAGAGATCGCACCTGTTACCCCATTTAGAATGCAGATCAAGAATCAAAAGTTGCTCTTGTGGAGTAAGGTTTCCTCTCTTAATATCGGGTTTCAAGTAATTAAGCCACCTTAATCTACAACTTTTCCCTGTTCTTTTCAACCCTGCACTTTTTAAACACTCTATTAACTTGGATACTAGAATGAAATCAATTATTCTTTTTGTTCTTCCATTGTATGTCAAGGTTCGCGTTTCTCATCCTCAATGTCATGCAATGCATAGGTATTGGACGACGGGGAAAACTTGGTCTACTTAATTACTATTCCCCTCGACTCCACTCTGTTCTTCCCATTTTTCTTACTTTTCTTGTACATTTTGAAAAATGGGAAGAACAACGTGAAATAGAATTAAACAGTACTCCCTCTGTCCCGAGTGAGATGTTTACACTTACTTTATTTTGCGAGGGGAAATAAAATAAGTGTAAACATGTGGGATAGAGGGAATACTCCCTCCAATTCTTAGGAATTGCTCTATTTAGTTTCAGACAAGAATTGAGAAATGTGAGTAGGCGGTGAGTTTCATATCATAAGATTCATAACATTGAACTTCAATTGTAAGTTATCAACTTACACAAATTCTCGTTTGTGACGGGTTTGAATATGTCACACGCTTGGGAGGTGAGACAAGATTGCAAGTGGGAGAGGCAAATGGAGTGCCCCTTTGTCTCATGTCACAAGCTTGTGACGTGTTCACAACCGTCACAAGCAAGACGGACTCATCAACTTATCATATGTTTTTGGGTGTGTAGTGCATAACTAACGTAACAGTTACAAATTCTCACCATTATTCCACCTGTCTTTAAAATTACTCTTTCCGTCTCACTCATTTGTTTACTTTTTATTATTTCCGGAGATATATCAAATTTTCAATCAAAGGTAAACAAGTGATTGAAACGAAATTTTAAAATGAATATTGTTAATTAAACTAAACTCACAGTTGATCACACTATAATTTGAAACAATCACTAGGCTTCCATTACAATTTTCTAAAAAAAGAAAATACTCCGTTTATCTCACTCATTTGTTTACCTTTAGTTGGCACAAAAAAACAAAAACCAAGGACAGAGGAGATGATCAAATTGAGTATAGATGACCAAATTGTTCAACAAAAGCATTCATTTCAAAAAATAGAAAGGTAAACAATTGACTGAGACAACCAAAATGGAATAGGTAAAGAAATGAGCGGACAGAAGCGAGTTTACCTGCAGACTTAGCAAGAAGGTTCCAACGACCTTCACCATGACATGCAACATAATGAATAAGCAAATTGTCTTCTTCAAGAGTCCATGGTCCTCTCCTTAATTCTTCAGCTTCTTCATGCATATGCTGTTCTTCATCACATTGTGTTGATGTTTCTTGCTTTATTTCACTACTTATATCAATTTCTGTTTTCATTTAGTTTTATTGTTTTAATTTAATTAGTTTTTAATCTTTTTCACACTTTTTGGAGGAAGACAGAATTTTTGAGTTCTGTTTAGAAGAGTGACATTTATGGGACACCAACCAAACCCTATTTATAACCTTGGAAAAGTAAGACTTGTAATAGTATTGTGTTTTCCTCTCTTCAACTTTACTCTACCACTTTTATCTTTTACACTATTTACAAATAATCATTCAATTTCAATTTTTTCTTAATATATACGTGAAAATATATTCATGTGTGATTTTGTTTGATTCGTTTTTACGAGTAGATTAAAAATATTTAGCGCGTAAAACACGCGTTGGCAAACGTGAAAAGGTAAAGTGGTAGAGTGAAGTTGAATAGAGGAAGTATTTAATAAAAAGCGATTATATTATGTTAAAAAGTACTCCCTCTATACCGACTTTTTGTCTATTTTTGATTGGTATAAAAGACCAAAGAATAGACTAATTATTGGATGAAAAGTGGACTAAATTGAGTATGTAGAATCAAGTTACTCATCAAAAACATTCCTAAAATAGTAAAGTAAACAATTGATTGAGACACATGAAAATGAAATAGGTAAACAATTGAGAACAAAGGAAGTGACCAATTTAAGAAATGGTCATTTTGTAGAAATAAAAAATGGTCAGTACTTATTATAAAATGATTACTCCTTACTATTTATCTTAAAATGATCTACTTTCTTAATAATCAGTAATCACACAAAAATTCATATATATTTTGTGTACTTTATAAGGTCATGGAAATTCATATAACAATCCAGATTAATTTCAATTCAGTTCAACGGTTCAACTCAAATTTATTAAATAAAAAATATAGTTTTATTCGATTTAATTCAGTAATAAGTTGAATTAAGCTCAAGATTAACATAAACTATTTAATACTTAATTAAATTAAGTTACGTTTAGTGTATTTTAATTTAGTTCAATTGTATTAAGTTCAGTCTTGTTTAACTTAACTACGCTTTAGTGAAACAAAACAAGAACTTACTTTATTAAAGTAAAAACATCTTATTTACGAAGGAAAGTCCAATAATTTGCACGAATGATTTTAATTTATTTGTCTTAAGAATCAAAAGAGCACACATCCAATATTCGTCACAAGTTTGTGACGGGTGTCACGGGTCAAATAAAATTCACATGGGAGGATAAAGACAAGTCATTTGTAATTTTCTATGCATTTTACCTTTTGTCTTATCTACCCATGTGGGTGATACTTGACCCATCACAAGCTTGTGACGGATATATCCGTCGCAAGGGAGACCTATTGTCAAAAGAGAACCTCATGGAGTGCATAAAAGCCACTATTTTATTATTATATAAATAAATAAAAAGGATGTGATTACTTTATAATCAAACGGGGAATGATTTCCAACAACTTTTAACCATTGTCTTGTGTTTCTAATTAACCACATGCAAACCAGACGTGTTTCACTGCACATTTTACCAAAATTATTTCTTATTAACAACGTGTATTTCTTAGGTTTGTTTACCGTGGCGGCATTCTAAAAGCATGCTTATCACTCTATCTATATATATTATTAAAAGAGACTTTTTTCGAGCAATATTAGAGTGTCCACATCATCTATTATAACAAAGATACTATGTAATATTTTTAATATCAAAGTTATATTTTACATAAACGAATTTTTTGTATCAATCTAACCAAAAAGTATAATGCAAAACATTTAGAAACTTAGATATTTGGATTCGTTGTGAAAAATGCTTTCATTTGAGTATAAATTTCGT